>WTSP01014840.1:183605-197935 GCA_025331215.1 Actenoides lindsayi | reverse complement strand
GACCTACTAACCACACCCCTTCTAATACACCCCAGGATGCCATTGGCCTTCTTGGCCACAAGGGCACATTGCTGGCTTATGATCATCCTCCTGTCCACCAGGACCCCCAGGTCCCTTTCCCCTACGCTGCTCTCCAACAGGTCAGTACCCAACCTATACTGGTACCTGGCGTTGTTCTTTACCAGATGCAAGACTCTACACTTGCCCTTGTTATATTTCATTAAATTTCTGCCCACCCAACTTTCCAGCCTGTCCAGGTCTCTTTGGATGGCAGCACAGCCTTCAGGTGTGTCAGCCACTTCTCCCAGGTTTCTGTCAAACTTGTTGACTGTGCACTCTGTTCACTCATCCAGGTCATTGATTAATATACTGAATAGTACTGCTCCCGGTACTGACCCTTGAGGGACTCCACTAGACACAGGCCTCCAGCTAGACTCTGTACCACTGACCACAACTCTGTGGCTTATATCCTTCAATGGTCCACCTCACTATTCAATCATCCAGACCACACTTCCTCAGTTTACCTGCAAGGATGCTGTGGGGGATGGTGTCAAATGCTTTACTGAAATCAAGATAAACCACATTCACTGCTCTACCATCATCTATCCACCTGCTTATGTCCTCATAAAAGGCTATTGGGTTGGTCAAACATGAACTTCCCTTGGTAAAACCATGCTGACTGCTCCCAATGACTGTTATCTTTGATATGCTTAGAGACATCACCAAGGATGAGTTGTTCCATGACCTTTCCAGGGATGGAAGTGAAGCTGACCGGTCTATAGTTACCCAGGTCCTCTTTCTTGTCCTTTTTGAAGACCTGAGTGACATTTGCTTTCCTCCAGTCCTTAGGCACCTCTCCTGTTCCCCACAACTTATCGAAGATGATGAAGTAGCCTAGCAATTTCTGCCAGCTCACTCAGCACTCACAGGCGCATCCCATCAGGACCCATGGATTTATGGATGTCCAGATTGCTTAACTGGTCACTAACCCAGTCCTCATCAACCGAGGCAAACTCCTCCTCTATCCTGACTTCCTCTGGACTCCTGAGGACAGCCTCCAGCTGCACAGACAGAAGCAAAGAAGGCATTCAGCAACTCTGCCTTCTTTGTATCCTCTGTCACCAGGGTACCCACGTCATTCATTGGTGGGCTGACATTGCCTCTAGTGTTAGTTTTATCTGCAATGTATTTGAAGAAGCCCTTTCTGTTGTTCTTGACCTCTCTTGCAAGGTTTAACTCCAAGGAGACCTTAGCTTTCCTGGTTGCCTTCCTGCATCCTCTGACAACAGACTTATATTTTGCCTGAGTGGCCAGCCCCTCCTTCCATCATCTGTAGACTCTTTTCTTCCACTATATGTGATGGATTTCCACTATACTGATGGACTTTATGCTAATTCCTCAACTCTCCTAACTGGGGTGGACTGTGATGCAAGGAATCATCAGTTTCCAGTTTCACTTGTTGAACCAGTTAGCTTCAAAGCAGTTAGCTTCACAGGAAAGAAAGGGATACTGCTCCAGTTATAGTAAGGCTTTAGCAACAATTACTGTGAAATATTCTGAAGTTTGGACTTTTGAAATCAATAGGTTTGTTTTATATTTGAAAGACAAGTCTAAATGTATGACTTGCTGCATTACAATTTAAAGAAAGCTATTTCCAGACATTGTGAAGTGAATGCTACAATCATCTTCAATGCGGAAATACAGAAACACTTATAGATCAAGTAAATGTTTCTATTCCTCCTTAGGTAGTTCGTAATGGCTCAGAAACAAGAAAAAGGATCACCCTTTAAGTGAACACACAGCCATAGATAACAAAATAAAACTTATGGAATTTCTTAAGGACTTCTGAAGGAAAAGATGAAGATCAGCAAGTATAGCCCATCAGAGCTTTGGTGCCAGAAATAAAAGGAGGCCAAATGTGAGTATTGGTCTCCCCGCACAACTCTTTGCTGTGCATCATGGCTGTTTGGTGGATCCAGGTATAGTTAATCTCTCAGAGAATTCTACAGCTATGCCACTGCCATGGAGCCAGCACACTGTAAAGAACAACAAAGCAAGCTTCTTCTGGTCTCTGGTAGGCTGCTATCATTACCCTAGTAAACTTTCCCATGGCAGAAAAATACTTAGCTTTCCCTTAAATGAACAGATCCATAGTTTGAAAAAAGATAACTTGGTATGTCACTGTGGGAAGAAAATCATCAATAAAAACAGGTCTGAGAGGGGAATAAGAAA
The DNA here is from genome assembly GCA_025331215.1 of Actenoides lindsayi. Taxonomy (NCBI): domain Eukaryota; kingdom Metazoa; phylum Chordata; class Aves; order Coraciiformes; family Alcedinidae; genus Actenoides; species Actenoides lindsayi. Next base: position 195,703 of record WTSP01014840.1, on the reverse strand, counting down.
GATTTTAATGAGGTGAAGAATGAAAAAAATATTAATAAATGTGATTCAAAAATCCTCATTTTTCTTTCCAATGTCACCTATATATTCCTAGAAATTATAGAAAAATATAAAAGATGAAGTGACTAAATCAGTCAGAAATGGTTAGAAAGAACATTTCTGCAAATTCTATAACATCAGTCAGTGAAATATATTTCTAATGTGTCATAGGAATCAAAAGAAACCTATGCAATGTTAGGAAGCCTTTACTTGCAACATTTCAGTGAGACTGGACAACTTGGAATACTACAATTAGTTATTAACATCATATTACTCTTAATATATGTTAATATCATTAGAAAATGTATGTGTGGCTTACCTAAGCGATGACTAGCATCAACACTGTAAGGACACATCATGTTGCCAGCTTAATAATGACTGCTAGTCTGTTTCTGCCATGTTTAGTCTTCCTGCCGTATAAGCAGCAAGAATGGCAAAAATGCATAAACAAAAGGCATGAAATAAGGTCTCTTGTTTCAGTAAACTCTTTGTTGATTTTAGGATATTATTACCAAATTTTGGACAAGCTTCTTCCAAATTATTTTAATCTCTTTCTCAATGACTGTGATTTAGTTAGGCATTTTAGTGTTTGGAATCCCTTGAATGCTGAGTTTGTTGAACACACATGCCTTCCCTGTGTTGCTAAGGTAGACTTTGCACTAAACAAGGCAACTTATATGTCCCCAGGGCTGTTGAGCACTCTCTGAAACAGCTCCATCTGGTTCCAAGGATCATCTCCTGTAAAGTCTCTTTACAAATCACAGTCACCTCTGCCCTTAAATCCATTTTAAATTCAATAGTAGTGCTGCCAGATTTGAGATTAACAAACCCAACCTGCTCATAGCTGTTTAATTTGAAAACAGGTCCTAGGTTACGTGAACCACTTATCCATGATTAGGTAATTTTTCTAATGCTTTCTTTTTGACAGACAATACTCCTGACTTTTCCTTTACACATCCTGGATACAATTCTGTTCTTTGAGCCTCTCTCCTCTCTACTGTGTTCTGCCTTGTCCCTAACAGCTGTAATTCTTCCATGGGAATTCCACTCTTCTAAAAAGCATTTTTATGGACTTCCTTGTTTCTCTAGGAATTTTGCCTTTGCTTGTTTGCCCATGTTCCCCCTAGTTTTTCATTTGATATCTTGAATTTTTCCTGAGTTAGACAGTGATACTTCCTTATCACTCATTTAAGAGGAAATTCAATTATTAGCTGCAAGATGTTTTTTAAAATTCCAATTGCTAAAACCTCTGTGTTCCGCAGCCTCAAAATTGCACTTCTTGTTTATGTGTCAACTTCACAAAGTTTTAATTTTTTTCCAGATCACTATGTTGTGGGAAAAGACCTGTTTAGGCATAATACACGTTTTAGATTGTTTACTTTTTCTTAAAGAATAACATCACCATTAATTTCTATAGAGATGATCTAGCAATATTACCTCATTTCCTTATTGCATACATTATGAGATGCTTTGTACTTCACAGATTTGCATAAATTTTCCTTTTTCCACTATTCAGTATCTAGTTCTTTCCTCACAGATGATTCAATAAGTGAGCTATGAGAAACCTTTTAAAAGGCTAGCTTGCAGCTGATTGTTTTTCTTATAGTCTTCTTCAAAATGATTCTCTTTCTCCCATGTAGGATCTAAAAGTGACAAAATAAAGTATTTTTTCTATAATAGTGAACCATCTTTTTTTCCATTGTGGGTCACTGGTTTCACCACAGAATATTTATACCTTTGGTTGCATTTCAGAGCTCTTCTCCAAAATTTTCTTATCCCCATCTGCTTTCTTAAAAATTTTTAAAAAGGGAAGGATGTAGCCTCATGGCAGCTAATCATTATGTCACAAGAAGATTGATTTGATATTTTATCAGGTGCCCCTTAAAAAGTTTCAGAAGTATGACTTTGTCTATGGCATTGCATTCTGTATGGATTCATTGTACTGTAAACCTAAACTGTTTTGCAAAAGTATATTTCAGGCAGTATTTCATTAATGCAGTCAGAGGTTTAGCTCAGGCAAAAGTTTATTGCTAAAGACATTTATCTTCTCTTCAACCACTTACCCCTAAGGATGGATGAGTTTGTATTCTTTTATTTTACTGTAATTTTAATTGTGGTTGGCAAAATAATCCCTGGAATTACCAAATTCATATATACTTGAAAAAACATTGGCTTCTCTAAAAAGAAAAAAAAAAAAAAAAGTGGTTTGGTTTTGCTTTGTTCATTTTAATTTACCTTCTGGTTTCTTGCCAGTCAGTAATTCTGTTTTAGAGCTTTTCTCTGTAAATAGAAAAGTTACAATTTTACAAGAGTGACAGTAATGGAAGGCAAGAGGTTGGAAATGAAGAATATGAAATTCTTACAAAGTTAAGAATTTAAAGGATTAAGTTGCATAGGAAACACCAAGTAACACAATTTTTTCTGATGAGATTATAAAATTTGACAATGACAGTGGTGAGGAGACTGACAGTGGGACTCATCTGTTGACAAGACTTGATATTCTGGGACAACCCAAATCTTTGGTGTTATTGAAATGTCTCCAAGGCTCCTCCAACCCTCTGAACACCACTCTGTGCTTATGTTCCATGTGGGTGCTAATAACACTACTGGGAATGAGTTTATGCATATTAAAAACTACTATAAGGCTCTGGGAATGGTAAGGTGAAGGGGTCAGGAGCTCAGGTGGCTTTTTTGTCAGTTCTGCTGATCAAAGGTCAAGACTTAGGGACAGATGTGACATGGAGATAAATATGTGAGTGAGCAGATGGTGATGCCAGCAGAATGTCAGCTGCCTTGACCATGGAATAATGTTCTGAAAACCCTATGGCACAAGGAAAAACTATGCCATGCTAATTTTCTGATTTATTGAAACAGGTTACAAAATACATCAGATCAGTATGAACTATTCTTCCCTTAACAAAATTCTAAATACTGGTTAAGAAAAGAAGTAGTTAACATGAGGTCAGAAAAGAGGCAAAAAGGAGAATGGTGAGTTGGTCCAAAAATATATTAAATAATGTAGGGATTAGGTAGGAGGAATTGGATATTTTATTACATGGTCAATATTTTGCTGTAAATGACATTTGGTTGATTAAAAACTTGTTGGATGATTCAGATGTGTCACAGGATTAATACTGAAGGGTACAGCTTGCTCAGAAAAGGCACACATGAGACTAATGAAAAAGGCAATAAAATATTCTTGAACGGGAAGGGTGCTTACATCCGCTCTGAGATCCAGATTACAGATAAGCATACTTTTCCTGTAGGTGCTCAGAGCCCTCTTTAAACTTCTTGGAATTAAAGGGGAAAGAAGATGGACACTATCATGATGATGGTCCTGGAAATGAAAATCAGAAAAATCCAAGCATAAGACTTTGTAGTAATAGCATACTTGGTAGTCACTGGTCACTGCTCAACCATAATCTACGGGAAAAAAATGCAGCAAGACATAGAGGTAGGAAATCACCTCTCCTCTACAAAGACAAACTTCTGTATCTGTGCTGGGTACTCTCGAGTCAATAGAGGCCCTTAAAAGGTGATGAGATGTGAGTAACTGTGCATTAAAATTGTCTGGTTTTTATACATTGTCAAAAAGAACTTTGAATGAAAACCTAAGATTCAGATCTCTATGCAGAAGACAGCTAACATAGGATGATATGGATCCCATCTAATCAGTTCAACAAGTTTTTGGAACATGATAGTGTTACCACCAAATAGACTCAGGAGGCAAAACCCTGCACAGGAGGATATTATAAAGAAACTGCAATCTGTTAAAGAAACAATATTAATCTGCGCTTGCAACTCGTCTAGCTTGCATATACCAGAAAGCACACTACCAGTGGACAGGTCAGTAAGGATGGATGTAGGAACAAAAATAAATAAGCAAAAGTATAAAGAAAGTTCACCTATCAAAGGATGGGAGAAAATAACAACACCCAACTTGTTAAAACTTGGGAGATAATATAGGCAACAAAATAATTGCCAACATGAATTTCTAAAGACCAAACAGTAACGGTAGCGTAATTTCTGCATATAACATAGTTATAAGACTTCAAGATAGAAAAGACCATTTCTGTATATCTTTAGGATCAAATTTGAAAAATGTTATTCAGATAAAAGTATTACAGTATACGCAAACTTTGTTCCTAAAAAAACTTTAAAGAGTAATTACTAACGGTACATGCAAATTTTGAAGACTGTATCCACTCATGTATTACAGAGATGCTTGCTCTGTCCTAGATTATGTACTGTTTTCATCAAGATTTTGGAGGACGGAATAAGGAGTTCTTACAAAATCTGTAGACTTGATAAAGACGTACATCTTAAAGATTAGAGTTTGTATGGTATTTTCTATTTTAAAGTGCTAAAGATAAGTAAAAAGTACTTTGCTAGAGCTAGAATAATCTGCTGGATGCTATAGGTTGGGAAACAATTAGCTAAGTAGACATCTAATACACAAGAATTCATGAGCTGTAGAAAAATTGTCCATAATCCATAATTATCATATTGTTGCGAAAGAAAATAAGGCAAACTATACTAAATTATTTAGACAGGAATGTGACATTCAACATTAAAATGATTTGCTTCTACTTGGCACTACTATGGCTTCTGTGGGAGTATTATGCTGAGAATGACCCTCACTTTAAGAAGGACTGTGGAAAAATTACAGAGCAAAGAGAATGATCAGAGTTCAGAAAACATGGTCTGTGGTAAAAGAATAAAGGACTTCTGGAGTACAGTAATTTAGAGAATAGAAAGAGAAGTGTTATTTAACCCCATGTAGAAATGTGCTGCACTGAGAAGCAGGATGATGAATGGACTCAAATTTAGGTATTTGGAAAATATTTTGTTTTAGTGAGGACAATAAAGTACTAGAGAACCTTGTGTGAAGAGATTTTATGTGGCTTCCAGAGCTTAAGAGACAGTGAAATAAACTTCTGTCTTAAGTAAAATTTATTTTGCTTTCAGGCATGGATGTTAAATGGTCTCAGCCATCTTTGAATAAGTAAGGACCAGGCTCCAAGTTCATTCGTGAAGGAGAAAGCTGTGCCTTCATGAGTACTAGATATCTGGGTAGCTGCAGCACCAGCAGAGTGGACAGTGAGAAAATCCCCAAGAGGTGCCACCAGGTACTCTGAGCTCAAGGGTGTGTACTGCCACTGGTTATACTGGAATGATGTTCCAAAGAAAGTTTTCTTCCCCCCCCCAGCTAGCCGCTCAAGTGATGATGGCAGAATCCATGTCAAGGAACAGGGATATGGACAGTCTCCCATTTTATGAACAATGCCCTGTAATGTCATTATGTAAAAATCTTTAAAAAAAATACTAGTTCTTAAATTTTTTTTTCAGCAATTTATTAGATTTTTAGAGGTTTTTACTTACCAGTGAGAGCCTTTGTAAGTTTATTTAATTCCCCTTGTTTAACTTCCTTTTAATTGTTTAAAGTTCATGCGGAGTTGTGACCATGGGGTTTTTTTTGTATTTCAAAAAGGTATGTCCTAATAACACTTCATAAAGTGCTTTAAAACATTAAGTGTCCTTAAAATATTAAACGAAAGAGGAAAATGTATATAAGAAAAAGCATGTTACTGCCAGTTTCAACAAAGGAAATTCAGATTTTACATTTTTCTATGTTTACAGCCAATGGATTCTTGGATGATGGATTTTTCTAATATAGTAGTAATTATATTTCAGTAGAAGTTTTGTTAAGACATTCCCTGACGTGTACAGTAATTATAAAATTAGTAGCTGATGCAATATTTCATGAAATTAAATCAATTTCTGTAAAAAACTACTACTGCAGTTACCATTTGATTTTCATTTAGTAAGCCTATGTGCAGTTTATCTTATTATACAGGACTAAGATAATTATCAAAAAGATCACGAAAGAAGAATGCGAGTGGTATCTCAGCAAGTGTGAATAGCCAAGCTGGCAGTTTATGACAGCTTAATTAGTAAGGGTAATAGATGTTGAGAAAACACTGGAGGAAGAATACTGAAATGAGACAAGGCTTGGCTTGCTCAAACAGACAGAGTAACTAGTTTGGATGTAAAGTAATGGGAGGTAATAATTTCATCTCAATTCCTTTGTCAGTCTGTTACTGTTCTTCTAACATTTATGCAGTGGTCACTGTATATAGACATGCCAAAAATCTCCTGGCAAGATGAAAATTATAGAAAAACCTTTCTGCTTTATTCTTATTTTATTCTTATCTGGTTTTGCTTTACTCTTACTGCAATGACTTTAATTTTACTTTAAGTTTTGATTTTCCTTGTGAAGCAGCAAAGTTATCAGTTGCACTCATTTTGCATGATTGTAATGAATGCATGTTCTATATATTATCCATCCCACACTGTTCTTCATTCAATCATTGTCCTGCATGATTAAAACTTCAAGAAAAAATATTTTTCCCCTCTCATTGTTAAAACTTAGTGTCTTTGAAGAGCATTCCTTGAATTATTCTGGTTCCCGGATGAAGCCTGTGTGTCACCATTATGTATTATAATTACTTTAGGATACTGGAGTTAGAGGAAAGTTTCTCTGTGAATTATCTATTTAAAAGGCTACTGTGTCCTTAGAAGATCAGGTGGGTATGCTCAACATATGTGGAGACAAGCTTTGGCAAATGCTTCTAAAACAGTTTTAGAGGAAGCTGTCACAGGGCAAGATGCCCCAGAGCAATGCAGATGCTTTAGCCAGGGACACCAGCAACTGGTGTTTCAGGGCATTGAAGTGTCATTTCTCAATTCAGTACTCAAGCAAATCATCATGTCTGCTTCCCATAGGAAAGGAAATGAACACAGCTTAACACCCTGCCTGAAAGGAGCTTTTCCAGTTCTTCTCATCAATTATTGTATATCTTTTTTGCAATGTTTCAGCACAACCTTCAAGAAACTGGGATTTGGTTCATTGGTTCCCAAACAACCTGATAGGGAAATGGTGGCGTGGAAAGTGTGATTTGACAAATTTGGAGTAATAACAATCATTTAATGGAAAATATTAACAATTTATATTGAATGTACCATGAGCAGGACTAGACCATAACGTAAGATAATTTCTGAAAATTGTAATTTTACAGATGAATACCAAGTGCTTTGGAACTGGCACTGGAAAAAAAATATACAACTCAAATGTATTTCTAAACTGGAGCAAGATAATGGCAGAATTAGCCCTGCTTTAAGAAGTTAAATCAATTATTCTCATCAATTTTCAAAATTATTTATTACTTTTTTACTAGGATAATAGTTAAACCAAAGAAGCTGTTACTGTTTAATAAAAATACTGACTTCCAATTTGAGTTTCTTATATTTTTGTTCTATATACAAATGAAATACCAGCTCTGGATCCACTATTACACTTCTCTGGAAAATATGTGAGAAAGTATACAATTCAAACAATATTGTATCACTAATAAAGGAATGCTTCTAATTGCTTTTATAGTCATTTCTAAAAGGGTTGATGTTAAAATTGAAATGGGCTAATAGTATCATAAAGAAATATGCTTACAAGAACATTTCCTTTGACTTCAGTGGATATAACGTACTTATGTAAAAAGGGTTGGTAGCATGAAACGGAGATCTCAAGAAGAATGTGTCATACATATGTTAGATGTTTTAAATTGAGTTTTGTTTCCATTATTAATGCATTGATGTTATACAAGTGCAAGTACAAGACTAAAGGCTTGCTTGGAATTTCTCCTAAGTTCCAAATATCATTTTTACATAATATAAATGTCTAGGCAAATTTCTTATCTCCATGATTAATGCTATTAATAAATTAATAAATGCTATTTAAAAAATCACTAGTAAAACTAGTATAGATTAATGGCCACTGAACCAAAGATTCAAAATAAGGGAACAGTGACAGATATCATCATCATTTATAAGAATCTTGTTGGAAAGAGACACATTAGTTGTCATTTGAAAGTTAAAAAAAACCCAAACAGACCATGTTTTTTTTATATTTTAACCATATAGGATTTCTTGTTACAGGATGTACATCTACTGTTGAGGAAAAAAAACCAACAAACCAACAGTATAGATCATTTCACTATTATTTCAATCATATAATCTATTACATCTCATTTCTGTCTCAATTGATGGGGTTTTTGACTGCTCTTTATGTCCAGAGCCTAAAGGTATCATTTGGTCTTTCTGCTTGCCTCTACAGTCTTAGATTACAGAAGACAGCCTGGACATGCAGGTCAGAGGGGAGCTGCAGAGTGCTATGAAAATGTTTCCAGTCTCCCTTCTGGAGGCCAGGACCATGAAAACACTACAGGACTTCACCCTTCATACAGTCTCAGCACAAGTGCTGAGTTTTCAAGTCATGCATAATCTACAGGCACACTCATATAGAGACAATAAACACTGCTTTTCTATATCATTTCCAATTTTAGAATGCCAGAAAAATATCTAGTTTTTTCTACAAAAAAACCCTTCCATTCAGTCAAAAACATGGATTGTAAAAATGGTGTGTTCACTGTTTTTAACAGAATTAGTCATCTTACGCAGCAGACTTCTCCCGTAGTTCAAGAGTACTTTTGAGAATGCTTTTAGTTCACAAAATAAAAACTGCAGCATTAAACACATGCAGCTGGTGCAAATATGTAATAAGACTTACTTGGACTTGTGGCCAAAATTGTCAGTAAACTTTTGTGTAATTAGGAAATGATTCAATGACAGTTCTGTTCTGCTGCTCTTAGTCATCTCGGAGTTATACCATAGTCTTCCAAGAATGCCATCAAAGCTGGTAATAGTATTCTGACTGGTTTTGAAGCACACTTTTGACTGAGAGATGAAAGGTACCAGGTGCTTGTCACCTCAGGATATAAAACTGGCATTGTAGAAGGTCACATATTAACATTTGCTTTAGATAAAAAATTTCTTGAAATTGCTAATAAAATAAGTAAAGCTTTGGGGAAAAAAAAAAACTTAGACTGCTTTCATTTTGATAATTTTTAATAGACAAATAGAATAGAGGAAAAATAAATCTACTGGCTAAATAGACAAAAAACACATAGAAAGTCAAAGATTCAGAAAGGTATATATGCACTGTGTGTATATCTGCAATTATTCATCACCTAGAAATATTGCCCCTTAAGTAAAGGTCAGTATTGACTAGAAGTATTTGCTATTACTGAATAATTCTCCACGTTTCATTGCTTCTGTTCACTTTATTTCTATCAGCTATCTATATGACATTTGCCTTACTGCTGTTTGGTGTATGCGGAAAGAGGAATGACCAAGTGTCTGTGCATTGCATTGTCTTTTAGTGTACACCCACAGAAGCGGATGTAGTCAAAGGAGTTTGAGTTCTGATATAGTCTGGTACAGTCTTATTACTGAGGTCTAAATAGAAATACTTCCACACTTCTATCCTGTCAGCAAGGAAGTCTAACTTCTTTCTTGGGACTAGAAGACAGAAGAATTGGGGCTGAATTCAAAGTGTCACAATTTGCTGTACACTCTTTGGAAAATTACTGATTTTTTCTTTTTCCTGATTTTTTTTTTTTGTCCCAATGAAACATAGATAACATCAATTTCTTGGTTATCTAGATAATAAATTCTTCTTACAGATTTATTTTTTACTTAACAGCCTGTAATGCATAGATAAATATATCCTGAAGTTTCTAGAAGTTCCTTTGGTACAAAATAAGTAAAGACAGGGAATATCAAAAGAAAAGTACTCACTCTGTATTCTAGAACTTCTGACATTATTGGATATTTAAAAAAACCCAACTCAGTTTAATTAGTTTAATAAGGTAAGTAAAGTCTGCTGCTAGGACAAGTCATCTATATTGCAAGATAAATTATTCCCTTCTGGTGTTATTTTCTCTCTGTTCTGCTTGCTTCCTGCCCTTTCAACTTTCCTTTGCCAATATTATTATGAATACAGTGCAGCTGATGTCCTCCCACAAATGCTACTATCCAGTTGTACTCCTACAGGGAGATATGCTGACAAAATTTTGAGCATATGAAGCTAATGCACAACCCTAAATTGCTTTCTCTGAACAGGCAAAAGGTGGAAATCAATACAGACAGAACATGGCATGTTTGAGGATGTTGGATTGACTAGATTTTTATGTCGCATAATTGTATTTGAAACAACAAAGCAAAAATGAAGGCAGCATTCATTATTCAGATCTTTAATAGACATATGACTAGCCTGCAAAATTTTAATTTGAGTCTTGTTTTAACTTTTGCATAATGTCACATATATTTGCAACTCTGCCAGTTCTGCTGCTCCATGTGAAAGTCCAACGTCTGGAATGCCAATGGTTTGATTAATCTCCTCACAGCTACTACAGTGTATCAGAATCTGTGCTGATCACATCCTTCTTTTAATAATGCCCAATACTTCCTTTCACCTACAGTAGTGTTATTAAGATAGAATTGTGTTTTATATGAGAGATTTGCACAAATTGTACAACCAAAGAGGAATGCAAGTATGCCTGGGCTAAACATCTAAAACAATAGTGTTTATAGCAGCTAAATTGACTGCTAAAGGTAGAAAAGGGAACATCTTTCCTGCCAAGACCTGATCAGGAAGGAGTTAGTATTCTTGTTAGAAATAGAAAAGCCAATAGTACTTAAGGGGGACAATGTCTTTCATGACCGTTATCCCTTGAGGTCAAGAGCAAATTAACAAGTTTCTCTTTCATTCCACAAGGCAGGAGCACTGAAGTCAAAATCCTTAAACTGAGCTTGCAATCTGGCAAAATACAGTGCAGTTTGCATTTGGTCAGTACCATCAAAGATGCAATCAATAAATTCACCCTGTAGCAATGTCCCCATGCTGAGAAACTGTCTTTAGTGAATCCTATTACTTCAGTCCTACATGATTCAAAGCTCCTCAAGCTGGAGTTCTTTGAAGATAAAAGGCTACATTCTTAGTTACTATAAATCAACGCAGCTACGTTGACTTTAAGGTGCTACCAATTAAAATGTATTTTTGCAAGATTCTATTATCTCTTTGCTCAGTAGTGACTTTAACAATGGTTTATTTAGTCTCTACTGGTTTATGTTATCTAGTCACACCATAAACAGTGAGGCATTTCTTTTCCTCCCAGGTGTTACTTTCCTTGATGAAGGCCTTCAGCCACAAATTAATTTTATTGTAAGGCTGTCTTGTAGGAACTGATTCTCACAAATCCTTACTGGAATTGCACTGTTATGCTGCAGTTATATCATTTCAGTCTTAGCAGGGCTATTTTGCATTTGGCTTTGGCTTGAAGAATTACATTGCCTTAATTGGTAAGCATTCCTAGTTTTTTCTTTCCATGCTGCAAGAACTGGCATAGCACCACATTCCTCTCAAATCAAACTTTTCCACGGCAGGCAGTTTCTCTGAATATATTTTTAAAATCTTTTCTAAGACTAAAATCAACATAATGAGAAGGAATGTGTAGGAGGTTAATAAAGGTTCGTTACACAAGAACCTTTGACTACTTCATGTTCTTCTTTCATTTCAGTTCTCTGTGTCCCAGGGTAGCTCAGTTTCATTAGAGCATACAAACAACTTAGTAGGTCAAAGAAAAAAAAAAGTGAAAGCTGCTGACAGAGTGTTAGAACAAAAATAATAATTTATAGTTTCCCCATTTTTCTTCATAGTCAATGTACACATAGTGCAAAAGAATTAACTTCTTGCGTATTTTTGCAGAAGTCTGAATTATTTCCACATTACAGATTCTTAGCATAAACTGCCTGTTCCCTGGGTAGGTCCTAAGTAGATAACACCTGAGTTTTCATCTTTAAGAAAAAAAAAAAAAAAAAAAAGGTTAGACTTTTCTGGAAAGGTCAAATTAAGGAAAATATCACAATATTGGACTTGAAGAGGTATATTCATTTTTAATATTGTGAATGTGTGATCATATAGAGTTTGATTTTTTCATATATGTTGTCAATAATAGGAGAATCATAGAATCATAGAATATTAGGGGTTGGAAGGGACCTAGAAAGATCATCTAGTCCAACCCCCCTGCCAGCGCAGGATCACCTATATCAGATCACAGAGGAACATGTCCAGGCGAGTTTTGAATGCCTCCAGAGAAGGAGACTCC
>WTSP01014840.1:143834-183505 GCA_025331215.1 Actenoides lindsayi | reverse complement strand
AACAGGTTGCCCAGGGAGGTGGTGGAAGCCCCATCCTTGGAAGTTTTTAAGACCAGGCTGGATGGGGCTCTGAGCAAACTGCTCTAGTGGGAGATGTCCCTGCCCATGGCAGGGGTCTTGGAACTAGAAGATCTTTAAGGTCCCTTCCAACCCTGACAATTCTATGATTTGCAAGGCAACACACCATCCCACCTTTCCAAGGTGTCATTATTAAAGCTTCTGGCTTCCCAATAGTGTGAGGAAAAAACAAGAGAAAGGGCACTGTCTGAGGAGCAGTTGGCATGGGAAAAATAGGGGAGTGGCAAGGATGCTTTTGAAGTTTTTTGCATTTAGTAGCAGTTAGCAAGAAAAGACAAGTAACCAGCAGGATTTCTTCTGTGGGAGGACTGCAAGTGTGTTAAAGGCCACAGAAGCCCTCTACCACCATAACCTGTCATTCACAGGCACACAACCTGATTTAGGAGATGGGTGGAAGTCACAGATCTATAGAGTCCTGGAAAATGGGCTCCAGAAGGGATGATAGGAATATCTGTTTTGTTAATCAAAGAATAGGCTTCTCTGCTCCTCCAGAACAATATAATGCACTTCAGCTAAAAAACCTGGTTACCTTTTATCATTTAATCTCAAAGTGTTGGCCTGGAGGAGGGTGGGACACAGTAAGAAACATGGCAGAGTAAAATGCATTTTGATAATGTTGGTATAATCCATTTCTTATTGCTAGTGTGACTCCATTAGCCAGGCTGATAAAGGCATCTCTTAAAACACTCGTGCCTCCTGTGTGGAGTTTCATGTTCTCCTCACCATGTTTCAACGTTAATCTGACCTGAGTATGATTTTCTTACAGCACTCAAAACCATTTCTTGACCTCACAGCACTGGATAAAGCAACTCGCAGTAAGATCTGCAAACACACTGTACCCACCATCCATAAACACCAGGAGTTTTAATCACATTAAGCACTGAAGAGCCTATTCAGTCTATCATTAACTACCTGAGGATGGTAGTTACCACAGACTTTCCAACCTCACCTGTTTCACATGTAATTTTGCACTTACATTGTCCCACTTCCTCATTTACAGCAGATGCTCCCTGTTCCAGTTGCCGAAAACAGTACACAGAAGATGTCTTTCAACTCTCTATTTTTTCAGACTCCTTCAGGTGCACCTGAGTGATGTTAATGACCTCCATACCAAAACCTTCCCACCTCTTTCTTGTGCTCCCAAATGCCACAGACACCTTCTCATCTGCTCACCTGCAGAGATGAATGCATGAAATACCCACCACCAGCACCTCCTTGCAGCAGCAAGCGCAAGGTCACACCTAGCAGTGAGCAGCCAGGCTAGCAAAGCATTTTCTTTCAGCACTGCAACACAAGAAGGCCTTCATATTCATGTTACTGATTGACTCATTAAGTAATTTACCTCATCAATCTCTTTTTACTCAGCATATTCCATATTCTTTGTAAACTCCCTTCATCCACAGTGCTCTTACATTTAACTCTCAAAATGACTTGCGAACTGTATGGCAGCAGCACAGGAGACAAAGCACTAGACCTCCATGGTCCAACCAGAAAATGACATGCCAGGAAGCTTGTTCTCTATGGCACATGCAGAGAATGTGCATCCAGATGAGTCAAAAATGCAGGACACACACTGAAATGGCCACCAGAAGAGTTATTATTTATCTGGGAATTAAGTCATTTTGTACAAATGGGCATGTTCCTTTCTCTTGCAAGATTTCAGTAGCTTCTTTTGGCCAAACAAAAAAAAAAAAGGACTTCCAAGAAAACTCAGGCATAAGATAAGCTCTTGCTAAGAACACCAAGAGAAAAGGGGAATAAACCCTTCTTTTTCAGGAACATAATAAAAACTATCTTGAAGTTACTCTCTCTTTTCAAAACAAACCATTTCCCAGCTTTATCTGATGCAACCCAATACATCAGCTTTTATGGTAGGAGCTGGATGCAGCAGATAAAGCTGGAAGTGAGGATGGCCAGTCACTCACAAGAGGCTCTGTAAGTAGCCGTCCTGGCTATTCACCCCGATAGACTGAGCCCTTCTGTCACTCAGGACACGAAAGGCCACAAAGGCGTCCTCAGTGCTCTGCACGGACTGGGATTTGCAAAGATGGAAAGCGATTCAGTCTTTGTTTCATACTGCTAAATGAAAAGGCAGAGGATGAATCTTCCTAAGTCGCAAGGACTCTAGCTTTTTTTTTTTATTATTATAACATCCTTTAATGGGGAAATTTTAATCTCATCACTATCGGAAGAGAAATCTGAAAAAAAAGTGCCACAGTGAATAATAAAATACCCAACTTGGCTTAGAACATCCCATTCCTGTACAAATACATTGAGTTATTACTCTTTCAGATTTTCTGTTTTTCACAAAACACACATCACACAGAAATGTCTCGGCTTTACAGATAAGACAGAGCTGTTGTCCTTAGAAAGAGTAATGAATGAAAAAGAAGAAAGCATTCTTTCATGAGCGAGCAGTCAACAAAGCACTGCGGAAAAAAAATCCCAATAACTGAAGCTACTGTTTAACAAGCATTAAAAGTAATCTGATACTGCCACTTGCTCTTCTTCACATCTGCAAAAGAAATAAAAAACCTCCAAAATCCTTACCAAAATTTTATTGTCTTAAAAGCCAGAAGATGCCACAGTTTAGCTATGTTAGCAACAGCATACCACATCTCTAACCTTTGTGCATTTGGTAATATGTGAAGCAGCAATAGGAATCACAGGAGGCAGGTGATGTTCTAAACAGGAGGAGGTGACAGCCTCCCATGGCAGCAGTCACTGCCAACAGCCAGCCTCAGACTCTAACTCAGCAGGCATTTAAACCAAACCAAACCACACCAAACCTTTCATAGTTCTGCCAAACCTGGTCAGTAGAGGATCTCAACTTAACTTTGCTGCAGGCAAACCAGCTACCAAACCCTCAGCACCACTGGAGTTTGTCTGTAATCATGAATGAACACGTGATGGTGGTAGTCCCTCCACCACTTTAATACTGTTTTTCTGGCGGGCGGGCAGGCTGTAAAGGAGGTACTGCTGCACTCCAGCTGATTTCAATCCTATGTTGTCTATTTACAGTCAATCTGTCAGCAAAGAATGGCAGCGAAACAGCATCACAGATGCTGAAACGAGGCTGAGCTGGTAATGCCGAACCTCCACTTCACCGTATTGCTCATTTAACAGTTTTATCAGAACAATTGCTACAGCTTAAGAAAAACCCAAACCTTAACATGGTCGCTTGATTGTCACAGCTGCTACATCACACCACAAATATTTTCACTAATGAATATTTTGTAGAAGAGAAGTTGTAAGGTGAGCAGGAGCACTGGGGACCACTGCTGAAGACCATTGAGATCCCCTCAGCGACTGTGAGAAAATTCAATAATTTGACTGTGTTATGTTTTCAGACAACCCTAACACTACCGGGCATTTTCTACAGAGTACACCAGCACTGTGAAACCTCTCAAAGCGCAGTTCTCATGACGCTTGATAAGAACCCCAAAGGGAGGCCTTTATCAAGAGAGATAAAGCTCAGCCAATAATCCCCTGCTGTGCTCTGCAGTTATCGCTTGACCTAGTCCCAGAAAGCACTTCCACTCCTGAACACTTTTGTTCCTTAAAATAAATATTAACAGAGTTTAAAAGCAATGCAGCCTCCCCATCTCAAAGAGAAATAGTACCTGTCCCACAAATAACACTTTTAACTGTTGGCTTAATTAGACTGACATTGTTTTGTTTCTGTGGACTGGAAATGAGTACGGAGGAAAGACAGTCAGTGGGGCAGAACTGGTGCCCACATGTACATGTTTGTACTGTGGTGGGACACCACCACTGAAGCACAGGTGGTTATCCTGGGAAAAGTCAGGGCAGAAAGCAGGCTAGCTGATTTTGCTGTTTGCCCTTTCAAGGATTCAACACACAAAATATTAAAAATAAATAACAAAACAAAAAATTGTTGCGATTCAAAAAGAATGCATAAAATGCTTGGGGTCATACCAGACCCTAGGGAAACTAAACACAGAGGAACCAACAGTGAACTTGTTCCGAAACATGTAAAAGTTTCTTGTTAGGGAACTGAAAATGCATTAAAAAGCTTTAGTAGATGCCAAGTCAATTCTTATTGCTTATACAAGTCAACAAGTCAATTATGTAACAACGAAATGACACCCATGCACACAATTTAAAAAATATTAAATAGACCTAAATAGAATTCTTCTCTCTTCATTAGGAATACATTGAAGCAATAATAAAAAATGAAGGCACCTAGAAAGGGATAGCAGATGCTCCCACTGCATATATAGCAAGTACATCACACCATTCAGATGCTCAGGTTCTTCCTTGCATACCTATTTATACTATTTCAAGTCAGAAGTCATGCAGTTCTCATCCAAGAAGAAACTGGACAGTGCCTTGAAGTGACTCAACTATTTAAATACAAAAATAACGGACAAAAGAATCCCTGTGTTTCAGTTTCTAAACTTTGTAAATGCAAAGAAGATTTAAGATCAACACCATGTATTTACTGTCTCTTTCTAATACTGTAATACGATTATTCTTTAAAGTACTCTTCTGTTCCTCATTCCTCTGTCTCTACTCATCTTCTGAAAAGTTTTATAATTTCAATTGAAGTGCATTCTAGAAAGGAGGGGATGGACACCTTTCCCTGAAGAGAGCACAAATAGAAAAAGGAGGCAGGCTGCAGGGAGGGAAACAAGATTTCTGAGTGTCCTACCTATGCTCCTCAACCCCATTTCCACACCTGGAAGAAGCAGGTTCAAATGGAGCTGCTGCTCCCAGTGCCCCGAGCTCAGCCACCAGAGCAACACCACTGAGGGCACTACAAGAACCAGAGCTGAAAGCCAACATCCTGCCTTTGCAGGAACTAACTTACATGTCAACCAGCAAGTAAGACAAAATCATCCACCGCCCAGGCTGTCTGGGGCACAGAGGGGCTGTGTCCTCCTCCCTGAGAGCATCCCTGGAGCTGCTTCCTAGCCTCTGGGGAGCTTCCCCACATCCTACAGTACAGAGGCCACATAATTTAACAATAAGGAAGCATTTTCATTTTTCCCTCTGAATGAACCAGAATTGACCCTATGCTCAAAAAATACGAAATATTCAAGCACTATACACAAAATTCAGCAGATAAGCTAGATTTTTTTTCTTCCCTGCATTTTAAGAAATTGCTTCCTCTGGAAAAAAGCCTGAAACACCCATGTGGTAAATTACACTCCTTCTGCAGGAGGGGCCATCAAAGGAAGCTTGTTTAGCACTAGATGGAGAATACTTAATACAGAGCAGAGAAATACAGGTGTTTTCACTGACCAGTGTTAGAATCCTGTGGCTAGATGGTGACTTTTCAATTGCTGGAAATAACTAGTCATCGTCAGATGAGCAGCGTGAGACTAATGAGGAAAAGAAAAATCAATACAGTTGCAGATATATTAATTTACTTTCTTTTTTTCTTTTTTTAAAGGCCTGGTGCCAGCCAGCCAGCCAGCTGGCTTTTGCAGGAAAAGCTTTCTTTGTCTTTGTAAAATTTCTCCCACATCACCCTTAAATAGACTTTTCTGAGCAACCATTCCACGAACAGCTGGGTGCCTTTGCTTAGGTGTTCAGAAAAAAAAGGAAGGCAAGCAATAAGGTTGAAACCAAAACAGCTGAATATTACCACTGTCTGTCCTATTCTCTCCCTATTTCCCATTTGTATTTGCCAGTGAAACTTGAAACTATATAGAATAAAAAGGAGAGAGTCATCACAATTGAGGAACTCTTTCTTCTCATGATCATAGTGAAGAATAACCTTAGACCTAAGGTTATTCAAAAGCAGATTTAAAAAAAAAAAGTACTCATCAACTGTATTAAGCATCTCTGAGTCTATTAGACCTTTTTTTTGTATTTTTCCTGGCCTTTTCATCCACTGCTGTTTCTATAGCTTTCAATTAGAGTGCTACATCAACAACCCCACTCATCTAAAACAATCACTTTGCTGAAAAGCATCATTACTGAACTGAAAGTGAGTGCTCAAGACCTCTCAAACATACACATATCACATGCACAAAGACAGTGTCATCCCGTATCAACTTAGCTGTCCCAGCAGATACAGTATTTACATACACTCTTCATAAGAAAATTGTTCCCAATGCCTTCAGCCTCCAAAAGAGTAAGGTAAATACAGTATTTTCCTTGTTCTTCAGTCTGTTTTACTTATTTATTTCCTCAACAATAAAAACACAACGCTAAATGAGCAAAACAACTCACAAAAAGGAATTGATCTTTCTTACTTGGCCAGAAGGAGCTGTCATCTTTGCTCAGTAACTTTTTCTTGAGGCGCCCGGGCAGCTTGGTGTGAGTGTTTCCCATTTTTCTGGAATACAGGGGGACAAGTTCCTCCTCCTCCTCATCGTTGCAGCTGGGCTGCCACTTGCTCCTGCCGAGGCACCCGACCATCGGGTCCGTGGGCAGGCAGTGCACATAGGCGATCATTGTGAGATGCTGCTCTCAAGGATGTCCCTGCTGTCCCCAATGGCTAGTTTGGAGCAGAAGGGAGTGGCCTGCTCATAACCCTTGAGCGGACACATTCAAAAGGCTGCGACGGAAAATATTTACCCCTTCGCTGCACTTAGGCAAGTTAAGCTATTCGGTTACGAAGGGAACTGTTTTGAAAAGGATTCTGTCAGTGCTTGAAAAAGAATGAAAACAACAACAAAAAAAAATATCAACCACCTGGTTAAGCAGTTCCCTCCAGCTGCTGGATGCCCTGCCCCTACCCTACCACCAGCCCCCAGCTCACAGCCATGAGCAGGAAAATAGAAGCTGGGAAACCCAGTCACTTGCTAGATTTCAGACTTCTCCCTTCCTGCTTCCACTCCAGTCTGCTGCTTCTCTTAAGCCTTATCCCCGATTATTTACCACCCTCTGAACAACAGGTACTACAGCCATACACAGATGGCCATATCTGAGAAGCTTACTTAAAGCTAATGTAGTGTAATCACCATGACACTGACAGCTAGATAACCATAACTTGGCAGAAATCTGCCACGAACAAGAACATTCACCTTCTTCCAGAATGCAAAAAAGCAGGGAAAATACACAGACTAAAGAAAAAAAAAGAGCAGTGTTGCAATTTCAGTACTTGGATTTCAGTAAGGAAACTGGCTTTCAAAGTCAGAATCATTAATGATAGTCACCAAAAGAAGGTATCTTCCAGGTTTGACTACAACTGGACAGATGCTGAATAGAAAGCACAAGCAGTTATAAGTTTGCACTCCATAAGTACTGCATAAATACAGAAATCCTTACAATGCCTCTAGAGAGTAGGTATTATTCCTATTTAAAGATGAAGACGTAGTCTTGAAGGGATTTAGTAACCTGCCTAACCTTTTTAGTGGAAAAGCCAGGATTAGAGTTGAGGTATTCTCAGTTCTTTAGCCTCACCCACAAGTCATTACTCCATGGCACTTCTCCCAAACACTACACTACTAAGTAAGTTTCTGTGCTGGTAACCATGGCAACCCTAATCTCGCATCCCCCTATACAGCTCTTCTCAGGGATCCAGGAAACCTGCCCTTCCTGGGCTTTTGAATTGGCTGCACCAGCACAGTCAGCTTGGGACAACAAGAAAAACAGCACATAAAGAGACATACACCCTGCATAAACTACTGTCTTCAGCAGCTTTTTAAAGTTTGCTTTTTATTTTATATTGTTCAAAAGATTACATGGGATAATATTAGTTTTTAAAAATGGGAAGATGTCAAAGTAAAGTATAATAAAGATCAATTGTTAGTTTGCTGCCTTAACTCTTCGTTATAAATGCTTTGGTGCAGCCCAGGTACTACTTGTGATTTGGCTGCTCTATATACAGGAGCACAACAGTGTCAGAGAAGTATTTATGCATTTTAGGAAGGGCTTTATCTGCTGTTTAGCTGCTATGTACAATAAACTTTTGGAGGAAAAAAAAATCAAAAAAAAAATCACTGTTTAGCAATTAAAAAAAATTTATTTAAAAACAATTCACCTCAGAAGCACATCTCCCCTCTCTCCATGATGCACACACATCTCCTGCTGCCTGCACTGGCAGCTGCAGCCAGGGAGCAGGCTGTATACACCAGTTGCCCACAGGCACTGCACCAGTGTGGCATCAGCATTCAAACAACACAATACCCAGAGCACCACCCAGCATAAACCGCCTGCAACGCTGACTCAACAGTGCTGGCAAAGTGTGGAAATTTAGCAAGAAACTAGCTTGTTTGGTCTTTGGTTTGGGTTTGTTGCTGTTGTTGTGGGGTTTTTTTAACATCCTGTTACTTACTGCACAGCAATCTGAGCAAATACTTTTTGATATACAGTGTTTTATACACACCTCACATGGCTGAATCTCAGAAAACTTGCAAATAGATGAAAACAGGTCTTATATTGAAACGTGTCAGGTAACTTTAATAAATAGGGACGAAACAAGCCTTGCCCTCAATTTTACGGGTTTTTTTTTCTTGACAACAGTTTCGAGTATCTGCAAAACTATGGATGGAATGGGGGAAACGTGCCAATGCAGGCGATAGCTGTTGGCACCAGTGGCTCGCCTGCACACAGAGCAGACCCTCAGCGGCACAAACTGAACACTGGCAACCAAGCGTTTGAGGCAAAAACAAATTTACAAAGCCAAGAACATTTACTCATCGGGCTATGAGAAAGACAAACTGTGATTAACACTAGCCGAGTTCAGCTCACTCATCAGCCACATCGATATTCTTGCGTTTGCCAGAATAAATGAATGTCTAGACAGTCCTCCTGGGTGGGATGAAGCTCCAAGAGTGCTGTTAGTGAACCAGTTCATAAGGAGGCTCCGTTAACGCCTCCCTAATGGGACAGTATCTCTAGCCCACTTGTCTAGCTCCTGTGCCTGCTGTCTCACCCTTTCAATTATCTGCAATTACCAGGGTCTTGGGAAGAGTCATTCTCATCGATGTGATGCACAAAACTTCTAACCATCAATGGGCTATTGATAAGAGTGCACTGGAGCTTGTATTTCTCCTGCAGACAGTACCTTTTATTAGACAAGAATATAGTTGGATTTCTGTTAGGCTTTTTATTTTAACAACTCAAGATCACTTTAACAAATTATATTTCAAAAGGATATCAGCTGCTGTTTGCAGACAGTCCTTGTATCTCTATGTGATTACATTACTTGATGCTAAAGTTAAGTTTTAGTCTACACATCAAACCAGCTTTAAGTAACATGCAGTGCAACCACAGGAGCAAGATGACAGGGGACACTGACAAAATCCAGTGTTCAGCAGACTCAGATGCTCCCAAACACTTAACAAGATGACACAGGCTAACATATTGGCCTAGAGTCCCCATGACATTTACCTAGACTGCAGACATACTCAATTAGCCATGTTTCCAATGCGTGCTCACGAAGTAAGGCTGATGCACAATAATGGGATCAAGGTTAAAATCCAGTTTAAAAAGTATATTTACCAGATGGTAGGTATTAATGTCTCCACAAATTTTTTACTTGACGAATAAATCTATTCTTCCCTGAAGGCTGGAAGACTTTGGTAACATACGCAACAAAAGGTCTGGCGATGGTTATGGTCTCAGCTATTAGCAAATGCAAACCCATAAAGAGTTTGGAAGAGGATGTATCATCTCATGGAAGAAAGACATCATGTACATTGTCTCCTCAGCTTCTAGTCCTATAAAGATCCTATAAAAAGAAACTATTATTTCATACTGTGTCTATATGGAGCAATAATCTCTCTAACTTTGACAGAGTCAAGATTTCACCCAAAATTTTATCAGAAAACTTCTGATTAAACTTCACTTACTCTACTGCAACTATAGCACCATTTTATTTTTTCAAATGCACAAAAGTGAGGCTGTTCATTTTTCTCAGCCTTGGGTTATCATTTATATAAAGATTTCCCAAATCTAACATTTTATTTCCTTTATTATTCTTTTTTCATGCCTTTTAGAAACTGAACTGCTCATAATGCAAGTATGAATGTTATGAGCAGACTGTTTAACATGCATATTCATCTTTAGCAGCATATTTCATTTTTGCTAAATCACCTCTTTATAGTCAAGCTCTACTAGGAAGTGCCTGAATAATTAAAGAGAAAATTGATTACATTATACTACAAACAACACTTGGGCTTACGAAAAAAGATCGTTAAGACTTTGACAGACACTCAAAGTTTAGAGATGGCAAGAAACTAAATTAAAAAACACCAACCAAAGAAAACATTAGCCCTTTAATTAAACCAGCATACATGCTCCCGAGCTCTAGCACAGCAATGATATTAATGACTTACTACACGTAAGAGTTTAAAAAGCACATTGGATATACCTAAGGGGAACTCAGGGAATCACAAAGTACGGTCATGTCAGTCCTATTCTGGTATTAAGATAACCTTTATAAATACACTATGTAAGAAACTGTATCATCAGACTTTATGTACAATTTGTAGACCCTCTGCCTAGAAGGAAAACAGTAACACTCACAATGTAGCGAAATAACAGTACCTTTATGACCATCATGCACAAAAAAATCATCAAATGAAGAAATTTCTGATGCAAGCCCAACAGACACATTGGAAATTAAACAGAGCTTGTACAAATCCACAGGGATAAACTTTGCCCTAATTAGACAGTTATTCTATTTTTAGCAGTGATGGGTTGATGTATTCTGGGCTTTTTGGCTGATCAGCTGGAGGTTTTAAATTGTACTTAACAGTGATTTTTAAAACAAACAAGGAAAAAAGATTATTTGTACATTAAATGTATTTCATTGGAGCCATATAGCATTAACTAAGCCTTAAAATAATACTCTCGGAGAGAAAGTATCTTCCCTTTCCAGGTGGACAACTTGCAACACTGCAAGAAGGAGGACATGCCCATCACAGTGCGGCACCCCACCGTCCTTGCGAGCTGGCAATGGCCAGACTGGACACGGGATGTCCTGATCTGGCCTGTGAGTGCACCTTTCCTCTTTCCTCTGCATGAATTTAGTGTGCCTGAAGTCTCAATTCATGTTCCTTAAAGGCACACAGAGCAGACAAAAGCTATAGAATTTCAAAATGAAGGGGAGAAAAAACAACCCTCGAGGTACTGTAACTCACTTTTTAACTGAATAGGAATCTCTCAAACAGAAAGCAAGCAGGAGGTATCAGCTCTACAGTGTTTAAAGAAAGCCCAACATTTGAGGAGCTCACACAGTACTGACAGACATCAGGGTGCAGGAGAGATGAAAGGGACCTGGGAGGGAGGGCAAGCACAAAGCTTCATGATGCTCCAAAAAGCTCTCTTGATGTGGCCATCTTCACATTCTCCACCATTAGCTCTATTCCCTACCACTTTTATGGGTGTATTTTCATCATATGCTTACGATCACATAGCATCTATCAAGCTTTTGACTTTTTTTTTTTAAAAGGACATAAGTAATAAGGCACGTGTGGCTTAAAGAGCTTAACTGGCATGACAGCTAAAAGCATTCCTAGCAAGCAAATACGCTTTGTGAAAATCTACAGCAAGCGTTGCGTTCACGAGCAGCCATGAGCGGGCAGTGACTGGCTTGAGAGCAGCTGTGAGGAAAAGTACCTGGGAGTGCTGGTGGATGAGAAGCTGAACATGAGCCATCAGTGTGCAGCCCAGAGGGCCAATCGTATCCTGGGCTGCATCAAGAGAAGCGTGGCCAGAAGGTCGAGGGAGGTGATTCTCCCCCTCTACTCCACCCTCGTGAGGCCTCACCTGGAGTACTGTGTCCAGTTCTGGAGCCCCTGTTACAGGAAGGATATGGATGTGATGGAATGTGTCCAGAGAAGGGCCACCAGGATGATCAGAGGGTTGGAGTACCTCTCCTATGAGGACAGACTGAGAGAGCTGGGCTTGTTCAGTTTGGAAAAGAGAAGGCTCCGGGGAGACCTTATTGTGGCCTTCCAGTATCTGAAGGGGGTCTACAAAAAAGCTGGGGAGGGACTTTTTAGGCTGTCAGGAAGTGACAGGACTAGAGAGAATGGATTAAAACTAGAGGTTGATTCAGGTTAGACATTAGGAAGAAGTTCTTCGCCATGAGGGTGGTGTGACACTGGAACAGGTTGCCCGGGGAGGTGGTGGAGGCCTCATCCTTGGAGGTTTTTAAGACCATGCTGGATGGGGCTCTGAGCAACCTGATCTAGTGGGAGGTGTCCCTGCCCAAGGCAGGGGGGTTGGAACTAGGTGATCTTTAAGGTCCCTTCCAACCCTGACAATTCTATGATTCTAATAATCTAATGATTCTAGTATGTGTTATTGAAGATAATAGATATTCTAAGACATCTAATACTCCAATGCATCTACCAAATACGTGGTAGAAATAATTTTCATTCATAAAATGATTATAAAATATAATCATAGTACAGAAGTCACTTTGCAACAAGAATTAAACAATTTCTAGTCTGAGTTTTACTAATGTAAACTCAAAGGCAATTGAATGAAATCAGAGAGCCTAAGCAGTGCTCTTCCAGAGTTCTATGTACATAATCATGACTAAAATCTGCTATGATGATAATGCTTTATTTGGCTGGGAGTTTTATTGGGGTTCATTTAATTGATTAGAAGGGTATGCAAATAGTAATAACATTCCATGTAATCTTAGCATTATACATTTATCCCAAAGCTGCAATAGATTAACTTCTATATCAGATACTGCAGCTGATAACATGAAAGCCTAATTCAAATCAAAGTAAGGAGCTGTGAAGACCTTTTGTAGCTGTTGATCCTAAATATAATTTTCTGTGTCAATTGATAAATACATATGCAAAAGTTGTTTAGCACCAATAGCATACTTGGTTCTACACTTCTACACAAGACTAATTTACATTGCCCATGCTGCAAATTGGAGACCGAGGGGACGTAATCAACTCAGGTAATGTTTTCTTTTTCTTTGATAGCAAATTAACTTAGGAACACACCGATAAGCAGAATTCTCCATCTGCAACCCATGTGAACATAGGTTTTTAAGTGAAATGTAAATGTGCAGCAAGCAGATGGCAACAGCAAACACATAGCAATAGTTGGAAAAAAGGGCTGAAAAAGGCAATAAATAGAGAGCTGGCACTGTTAACAGTGCAAACAGTTTGAAGGGGATGGTGATGTAGGGTATGGTAAGACAGAAGCAGGGTAATGCTGAGCAAGCTAAACTAAACCAAAAAAAATAGTATTAACTTCCAGTGGTTAGAAATTAGTTAGAGGAAGTAACTCTGAAATGAGCAATTGAGAAGAGACATAAAGGTAGCATGAGCAGGGACATGCATTTTAGGTAATGCAAAATGAAGGCAGATGGTTATGATGTACATGATTTATCTATGACAGAGTCTTCTCCCGTTACGTGTGATGTATGCAATTTCAAAATAAATGTCAAGGTTATGTGAGAGACAAATTAAGCATCTTTATTGCCATGGCCTCAAGGTAGATGATATAATGGTATGAGAAGTGTCAATATTGTCATTTTACAGCAAAATAGCAAAGATGTGTCCAAAGAATGGATTTTTTTGTTCTCTTATCTTCAAAGAAATTGAAACCTTGCTCATTCAAAACAGCAGCAATGTGAAAGGAAAAGACTGTTTTTCACATAATGGAAAATATTCAAAAAGATGTGTAAAAAAAAAACCAAACCAACAAAAAGCTCTCACTGCTGTCGGTCTCACATTGCTGGGAAAGCAGTATTTTGATACTATCGCGAAATGAGAAGAGCAGGTGTGTAACTATGATCACATCCTATTTGTAACAAACAAAGGGTGGTAAAAGATGGGAACAGAGCAGCACCAAAAGAAGGACTGAGGAGGTAGGGGATTCAAACAGCAATAGGTAAATAAGATATTGAGAAGGGAGGGCAGAAAAAGAAACACAAACCGTAAAGGTAGATAATTTAATCCCTACTGTATGAAAACTCTGCTTTTAAAATCCTTGAAACCAGTCTTCAGACTAATCAAGCAATGAGTGAATCTCTTTTAAAAATAATAAATTACTCCCCTAGTATACACATATGGATGGGTGAAGTAAATGCATGACTTTGACAGTCATAATACCTGTGTTATTACTACTGCCTCTAAGGTAGAACCTCCAAAAAGGCTTTTTTCCATCCAATCTAATTTTGCAACTAAAAAAGCAGATGCCAGGACCTTAGTGGCATTCCAACACTGACTTCACTGGGATGCAGAGAAAACTGTGAGCTGTTCCTACAGAGAGCTTCACTTCTTAGCACAATTATATAATGCATAGCTCTGGATTGTGTGTGTGTGTGTGTGAAGGAGAATTCAGAATGTTTGCAATCCTGAGAAACCAAAGATTTCCCAGAGTACAGTTAGACCTCCCAGGAATTTCCAGAAAAATTATCATTATCTCAAACTCCCCAGTAACTTCCTTTGACCCATTAACTTCCTTCATTTCTTAAATGCAACCCTTACTTCCCTAGCATATGTTTACACTATCCTATTGAGTTGCTCCTTTTTTCCTGTTGTACCCTTGTACAGTTGACAATTAGAACCTGGTCCTATGTGCTTAAAAAATCTGGCCTAGGATTTTAATTATCACTAAAGAAAAAAAATTTCTTTTTTTCCCCAAGCACAGAAAGAGCTTTCATTACAGAGTTCTTTACTTGAATGTGTGAAATAGAGTGATCTGTAGTAAGGGCAAACAGGGCCTTGGAATTTGAGAAACCCCAGTGATAATTTAATGCTTACAGAAAGACCAAAGAATTTGGCTCCCTTCTGATTTTCCATTCCAGGTGGAGGAAAAGTGTCTATCTGAATGTCTACCCTTTGTAGGGATATAATTAATTAAGACAGTTAAATTGATTGATTTGTTACACATACCAATCTTTCTGAAAACCCAGTGAGCAAAACTTCTGCAACCACAGATGACTCCAGGCACCTCAGACTTCACTTGCAAATCATAGTATTAGTTTTAATTATCACATTAGTATTCCAGGGATTTCAAGGTGATTGCATATTGATCCCATTCCAACTAGAGGGGCTGATAGCCCTACAGGTATTACACATCAGCTCTGTTGACATGTTGGATAAGGAGCTTCCCTGTCTCTACTAGGGCTTTTGAAGGGTTTCTTCTGAAATGTCGGTTTCATGCTGCATGAGTTGCCATAGATGAAATGAAAACCATCTGAGACCCCAAACACAAAGGTCTTTTTGTTCAAGATGACCTTGGTGGGTGTTCCCTTTTTCTTTACCTCTTGGTCTGGCACCTCCATACCAGAGCCACAGTTCGGTATAGTTAGGATGTTTTCTACCTGTGACTGTGACTGGTGTATAAGAAGCATATGAGAATAAGTCTGTCTAAATCCAGGATTTTCCTTTCCTCCTGAAGGAATGAAGATTATTTTTTACCCTGAAGGTTCTGCTATCAGCTTACATATAGTTTATATTTCACCAGTCTTCTATCTCACTTTCTTAGTTCCTTTATATTTGTCACTGAAACTCCCACAGATAACAAATTCAATTACCAGAAATGCCCTTCTTTCTGTTGTCTCTTCTTACAAACAGCTGAGGAGCCAAATGAGACACTGACAGTCTGCTAATGTTAATGGGAGCAACATGGGTCACTGCAGGTATGTCAGGTTCAAGAATAAAAGTTTTATAATTACCCACAAAGTCACTGTAGTCTAGAGCCATGGAACCGCTAAAATAAGTCTCTTTTTTATCACTTGATCCCCATTCAGTTTTCTCCTCCCATTTCCCATAACTCTTTCACCTGTCCTCCGAAAAATTTTGAGATTTAGTACCACTAGTGTTACTGAGCCTGTAAGTAAACTGTCTTCTACAGGTGGAGGAATGTCTTTTCTCATAAAAGATAAAGAGAAATATGAAGTATTTTTTTCATAGCAAAATAGGACCATAAAATCCTTCAATGTCTGTATCTAAGATAATTCTATGGATGAATTAAGGAATTCTTCTGCTGAAGTGATTCTGGTATCAATAGTGTAAGGTAAGCCTAAAGCAACACATTCCTTGAAATTAATGAAAACATGAACAGAACATGCCTAGAGATATATTCATTTGCCTCTGGCTTTGAATGCAAGACTTTGCGTCTGCCAAACTCACCTCCACAGTCTTTAATGGCAAAAAAATTAGGGCTTTGATGTAAATGCTTTGAACTACTCCTATCTAAAGTAAGCTTCCAGGCACATGAGACTACCCCCCTGTTAAAGCTTTCTAAGCATGCATACTGAATGATTTTGGTGGACTAACGACTGACTGAATTTGCTTAAAAATACCAGTCACTGAATAAAAATGCTGTGTTCCTCGCAAGCGATAGTAAAAACCTTCAGTAGGCAAATTAACCTTAGAAGTGGGAAACAGCCCCCTCTAGTTAAAGTTGTATTGTTAAATGTACATACAGCAAAAGCTAAGAAAAAGGAGTGTGCTAGGTGCTAAAGGTGGGATCACTGATTAGGTCAAACTAATGAGGCTGGAAGTCAGTCTTACAATTATAAAAATGGTGTTCTGATGGGTGCAAAAATAGACATAAATGTTTGCAGAACTGCAGGTGCTACCTTTGAGCTGTATTACTACCACAAAACAGTATCTTAACAGTTAAAAATCATGCTAGAATGACAAACATAGTATTGAGCGTAGTAGCATTTCAGTATATCCCTACAGTATAACTAATTAAACATGTCTAAATGTTATTACTATACTTTATAACCTATTTTACAGGATATTACCTAAGTATGAGCAACTACACTCATTCCATAATGGATTCATATATTAATGATATACTGAAACATTTATGAAAATCGCTGCTTCTACTTCAGAAGAAATATGCAACAAAATTATTTCTAGGTGTTAAAAATGTGATGGTACTTCAGAGCTATTACACAGTCCATTTGCTGTTATAATTTGTTTAACCCAAGTGAGGGACAAAAGGAAAACAAACCAAGAAAGCACAAGTCAAATAGTGTTCTCCCCTGAATCCTTGAAGCAGCCTCTAAATTGCCTAAGCCTGCAGTAGTATCCAGGGATTTTCTGATGCAAGGGAAAATTTTTTGAGTGATTTGGGAGCAAGACACGTCTTCTTCCTGAATATTTCCCAGGTTATTTATAAAGAGTTCTTTACACTAGAAAGACTGGTTAACAGTTTGCATACTCAGCTGAGTGGCTAATCAAGTTTTCCAGTTCAGCTTCATAAGGTGGTAAAATAGGCCCGTATAGCGGAGAGGATTTAATGTTCTGAATGGCCTTGAAGGAGCTTAAGAGTTCTAATAAAAAGTTGGTATTTCTCCACTAATACATTAAAAAAAAAGAAATGAAAAAGAGCAGAAGTAACAAGATAATCTATTTGACTCTGAAGATAAAGCCTTACCTTTATGCTTCTAGCTTTTCGGCTTAAATGCCTAAGGAAAATAGACTAAGTTTCTGCCTAAGACCAATGAAAATTTTATCATGCTAAAGGTGGATGGCCAAATATGAAGAGCATGAAGACTCAACTAATAGATGAGGGTTATAGTAGAAGATTTTTATGGAGATTTAAGTTCATACCTGAAGAGAAAGCTAAGCCTTTCTGACATTCATAAAGTGCTCCCTGCATTACAAGGACCACATTACCAAATATGGTTCCATCAGATATGAAATATTAAGGAGCTTTGAAAAGGCCACTGAGGGTCTTTTAACTCCAGGGTCACTTAATCTAGGAACAAATAAGCAAGGATATGGCTTATGCTTCAATGTTCTTTTGAGGAGCATGTCTGTTGTGTTTTATAGTAAGAAAAGGATGTATCCAACTTCAGAGTAATAAAATAATGCAATGAGTTTGTGCACCAAACCACAAAAAAAAAAAAAATAAAAAATTACTTAATAATAATAAACCCAGAAAAGTTACTTCTTCCTTATTATAAAATCTATGTTATATACTCAGCATCAGAGTTCATGTGATATGAATAAAAAATGTCCTGGAAATTTCTGTTTCTATGTATTTCTATCAAAAGAAAGACATTGGTAATGAAGAGACCCACAAGAACTTCACTACAAATCATGACCTCTGGGTTCAAACAACAACATACTAATGTATTTACATTAATCAGCACAGTATAATTGCTGCACTGTACTTTGTAATTAGTAAGGTTGCATCTCTTGGTTGTTGGTGTTTCAGTAAAAAAGCTAAAATGGATAAAATGCATTAAAAAAGCCAAAAAGCATTAAATGTGAACACTTGGAAGGTGGATGTTAAGGTTTTTTGTCCAGCATAGAAAAATCAAGTAAACAGTAAAAGAAACTGCTTTGATTAGTATAGCTTCTCAAATGTCTACCTTTCCCCTCTCTTTTTTTCTAACATATTTATTTATTGATCCAAGCACTAGACATACAGTGTTTCGGAATACTTTTGGAAGAAATGGTTTGATCACATTATAGGACAATTCATCAACATCCATATCATACTATATTACATTATAGTTAATGGAAAACTCTGATTTATTTCCTTTTTGGAAAGACAACCAAGATTAAAGAGGTACTGAGTGATTTAGTTAATATTAATTCAAAAAACCAACATACGACGTGGTCTAGAGAAGAGATGGATATTTTTCCAAAGTTGGCTCCTTCTTATCAGGTTGATAAATATTTCATTTGAAGAATGTTTTAGTCAGTTGTTACAGTGCTACACTATGCCATATCTTTTATCTTGCTTTACATCTGAATTTTTTGGCATGGAAGTACTGCAGAGGTGGGAGTATTATCTTTTCTTCACCTCTTTCCCTCATTTAAAGGGTTCTTTAGCTCTTATTTGGGAGTAATTGGCACATACATTCTATTCAGAAGTGGGTAGATTGACATAAAATCCCATAAACACCTGAGACTTTTCCTGTTCCACACTAAAATATGTGATGGATTTTTATTACTCATTTGTAAAACAGTAAACTTTATTCATGCCATGCATACTGTTTGCTACAGATGAGAAAGCTTTTAACTACTAACTGTATTACTCTTCACAGACTCTGGTAGCTCTGATTTTATCAGCACTATAATGAAAGCAGAAAATATGTGTTTTCTGATATCTTTGAAATTCACTAGTGCAGCTGAGGCTTATGTTGATACTATTGTTAAAACATTGTTGGGACTATGTGCCTAATATCTTTTGTGACTAACCCAATAGCTGAAGGACTTACTACCCCTTATAATGCAATGAGTCAGGGCTTAGTGAATCGATGGGACCGGACTGGAGACGTTCCTACTAGCACAGCCAATATTCTATCACTTCCGGGCTTCATAACAGTCTAGCTCTGAGATAGTGAAGGCAATATATTTAGAAAGTATTTAAAAAAACCCCAAACATCAAGATGAATGGACTGCTGTACTGTGATATTATAAAAAAAGAATTTTTTGGAGGACCAGCACAACTGAAGCAGTAGAATACTGCTTCTCTGGATTTTAAAAACGGGCAAAAATAACTGTGACTGTACATTGATAAAGTCAATGTCAATGCTTGTGTAAAGAACTGAACAGGGAGAAATATTTTCTTATGATGTACTCCTAGCAGAAAAAGGAAAAGCTTTGAAACAGAAATTGTGATATCTTCCCAAAATATTTCTGATGTTTAAAAGTACATAGAAATTGTAGATTCTGTCTTATTTAACAAACAAGCATACATACTATATCTAAAGAGAAATATGAATCTTTTTAATGATGATAATTAATTAGGTGCTTTTAGCCTTTCATTCTGTCATCAAGTTTGTGCTTTCTGTCACTAAAGCCAATACCTAAAACAAGAAGCTGGGACATCAAATGAAAGAAGAGATTGTGTTTCTAAATATCTACAACTTATAATGACATAAGTACTGTTTTCATTTTAAATAATTAACAAAAAAAAAAAATAGACAGACTGTTCATATAGTTTAATTACACTTCCCATTGAAATTTGTGTGTAACTTGTGAGGATTTCAGGACAGAAACAGAAATATTTTATTCTTTTCTCAAGCTGATAGGAAGAAGAATGTTTTTTTTCATAATGCAAAGTTTAAAAAAAAAATACTATCTCTAAACATCTTTTACACTGATAAAGCTCAGAATTCATAATGCCACTGGCTATGTTTAGAAAATTATTTTCTCCCTACTGCTGGCTGAACTATGCCTAACAAATACCACAAGGTTAAAAAATTACTCCATTCATGGGGAAAAATGCATGGAACAAATGGTATTTTTTTTAAAGATGTAGTTAACCAAGGTCAAAAGGTCAAAAGAGGTCAGTAATCCTGCTGCATTAGTCATGCAATAAAACATTGGCAAGGACTGTTATAAGCCACTTCATCTTTCTTCTTGTGTTTTGGGAAGAATTTTATTTTTTACTTCAGTTTAGCTAGTGAAGTGCAGCCCAAACTGAAGATCCCATAGGGAATACAATGTCTCTTTCTTTATCAAATTCTTTGCCTAAAAGAGAACCACCATACTTTATTCTACATAGGAATAAATCTGGCCATAGAAAAACAGACATTTGGATCATAAAAAGTAAAACTTTATTGTTCAAATATTTACTTGCA
Organism: Actenoides lindsayi; assembly: GCA_025331215.1. Classification (NCBI taxonomy): domain Eukaryota; kingdom Metazoa; phylum Chordata; class Aves; order Coraciiformes; family Alcedinidae; genus Actenoides; species Actenoides lindsayi. Next base: position 162,960 of record WTSP01014840.1, on the reverse strand, counting down.
TTGGTGGAGACCCAGATGTCTGCTCTATGAGATAGTTCTTTGTGTTGTTTCTCCTCTTATTGACAATTGCATTATGATTTTGATAAATTTTTCCTTGTAGATACATAGAAATGCAAAGCTGTTAATGCAAATATTTTCATTTAGATTAACTGGTATTTTCAGGTGCAGAAATGTAAAAAATGTCCTGTTTAGGCAAAATATATTCTCTACTTCTCTCCTGAGAGTGGCTTGCTGAGATACAGGAGAATGAAAAATTACAATTAGAATAGAGTAGATATGGAGGTGTTTTGGGAGGCTTTGTTGTTCTGCTTTAGTTTTTTTTATGCACTAAATGTTTGTATATAGATGAGAAACTGAATGAAAGCTAAGCCAAGCACAAGATTTTGTTGTACTCTGAAAAAGTCAATCTTTCAATATAATTAGTTATAAAAATAAAAAGCCTAAAAGGTGCTCTAGTTGAAGTATAGTCTCTCCCTCTTATGAACATCAGTATACTCTTTCTTGTGGACACAGCTGTTAAGGGATCCTAATGTCATAGACAGAACATTGGTTCACTTTAATGAACTGATGAAGATCTAAATTCTATTTTTCAAAGAAGGAATAGCTTATCTTGTGAATCCTTACTGTGGTCAGTGCTCTATGTTATTGAGAGGGAGGGAACTGCTCCAGAGCTTCTGGATTTTAGATTTCTTCGAGGTACATACACACAACCATTCTTCTTTTGCTTTATTCATCTGCTCTGAACTTTCTCTTCTTACTTTTCTTTTTCCAGGCCTTAGGCCATAAGTCATTCACTGTTACTGAAGCAAAAAAACATTTCTAGAGTACTTTCACTTGTAACCAGGACTTTTCTTCATGTATCTTCTTCTGTGGAAGAAAAAAACCATATTTCTCACTAGTGTCTCACACCAGAGCTTATCTGGCTTCCAATAGACAGGTCCTGGACCAGGAATGTACTCACTGGGAAAGATGATCTCCAGATTGCCTTGATCCTGAACAGAGGTAGGGATGGCTGCAGAAAGTGGGGAGTACTGTTCAAGGGTCATAATGTCCTGACACAAGGAGAAAGCCAGCTTACAAAGGTGATCTGCTTGTAGCAATCTGTGCATCTAAACATACACACTGATGAATTTTGTAGCAGTGAATATTTAGCTTTGAGATTTCGTAAGTTAATATCAAATCCATAATAACACAAATAGCCTTGTGGCCTAAACTGTAGCTGCTAATAGAGTTGCAATATTTTGTTCATTCCAGGTCAGAAATAAAAGTTGTGCTCCTGAATGCTTGGCAAATACACTTTTGTGTGTACCCTACAGCGTCTGTGAAATCCAAAAGTGCTTTACGGTTTTGAGCCAATATAACACTCTGGGAAGGCCATTTGTCATCCTAAGTGGAACATGATAATTGAGGAAAGACAAATCTTTCAAAACTTTCCCACTTTTCCAGTTCTTATGTCTCTAGTTTTTTTCCCCTTTTTACATAGGAAGGAAATTAAATTTTCTTAACCAAGGGGTATAAGTAGAATAAGGAGTAAAAGAAATCTTCTGAGCCCTGATTCAGTGAAAAACCCTTTGTGATCTGTTTGTTTAGAAATGTTTATAAATGTTGGAATTATGAACATACATATACTCTCAAGTAATATTGAGATGCTGATGAATGTTGGAAAGGTAGACAGATTAGCCATAAAAAGCTAGTTATGCTGGCAGATTGAATAAATTTACAATTCATACATAATAATATACATTTCTTTAAAGTTTAATGTCTGTTAATGATTTTAAAGTATACCCATATTTTTCTCATCAGTTATCATTCTTGTCATTCATTGACTTCTATGCTTTTTGGATAAGGGCCTATAGCTACTCCTTTAATGAAATGGTAGCGTGCTTACACCTCATTCTGAAGCCCTGACAGGAAGTTTTTTGATTAATGGCAGTATTTTGGCCATCATGATAATTTATCACTTAGAAACTGAAATTTCTGTGGTTAAAAGTATTTTTAACTATCAGTATTTGCCATTTTACAAGTAATAAGACTGTAGTAGTATACTGTAAATTTCGCTAACAGCTACTTCAATGTCTAAATGCTAATAGACACACAATTAATCCACCCTGGCACGTCTAAAACAGTCATTACCTAATGCTATTCACATGATGTGGGGTTAATTGAAAGAGGTCTTGACCTTCATGACCTATCAGTTTTGCCTCATCAGTTTGACCCAGGTCAGAGATTCTCTCTGATAACTTTTGCTTATCAATAAAACCTCACTATATCTAGAAACATCATGTGTATATATATGTGTAAGCATGAATATCATAAGGGCATGCACATATATGCACAGTAGTAACTAAAGAATAGAAATAATAAATATTTATGCCACTGATTTTTTCTTTCATTTTTCTTTTCAAGGAAAATAAGATTTATATAATTTGAAAAGTGAAGACTATTTCTTTTCAGTTTATAGTGTAAAAGTTATACCAAAGTTGATTTTTCAAGTGAGACTAGAGTAAGTTTACTGTTGCTTATGTGATCACAAATGCTTTTGAGAAGAGAATTTGGCTGACAGAAGATTTTCAAATGGTAATATATATTAAAATAAATACTCTTTAATGTAAGGTTATAATTAGAGTTCTTAGTGACTGATGTACCTAGTTCTGTTATGTAAGTGCAAAAACTGAGATATTGTTTGAATTTTATGCTGTGCTATAGCTGGAGGGAAATGTGTATTCCATTAAGTCCCCCAAACTTATTAAACTATATTTAAATTGAAAAGTTGAGTACTTGAAAATTAGGAAATACCAGAATTTAAATTACTTCTGTAGTTACAACACGAAGTCAGTTGTTTTGTCTGAACTTCATGCTGTGTCTTTAATTCATTATCACAGAAGTGATCACTGCCTCTGCTTCTCCCTTCCTAAACTTAAAGCCACAGTAGGTGCAAATGTGTTGAAATATCTGAAGGGTGAGTGTAAAGAGGATAGAGCCGGGCTCTTTTCAGTGGTGCCCAGTGACAGATCAGAGGCAAACACAAAAACACAGGAGGTTCCCTCTGAACATCAGGAAACCTGTTTTCACTGTGAGGATGACTGAGCACTGTCACAAGTTGCCCAGGGAGATTATGGAGTCTCCATCCTTGGAGTTATTTAAAAGCTGTCTGGACATGGTCTGGGCAACTGGCTCTAGATGGTGCTACTTCAAGCAAAGGGCTTGGACCAGATGACCTCCAGAGGCCTGTCCAACCTCAACCATCTTGTGATCCTATGATAGGTGGAGTTAGGAAACACATCATAAATTCTCAGGCAGGATATGCTCAGTTTCTTTGTGTAATTAAGGGGTATGCACTGCCTCTGTGAGTCTGTGCAAAAGAGGTCTAGGTAGTGAGCTTCAGTACCAGATGCCTAACCAGCCACATTGCTTAATGCTGGTTTTGTTTTCTGCACAAGATGGTGTTGCTCTAACTACAAGGCCCAGGACAAAGTCCAGAGTTTCTATAAGTTTCTTTTGTCACTAATCTTCAGAGGCAGTGTGGAAAAGATGGATTCAGGGTATTCTGTTATATCACACCATTTAAGTCCCCCTGCCTGATCATCCTATCACTCCTTCATGTGGCAGCTCAGGTGGTATTATTTATCCTTCAGTTTCATTCTATACTAAATTCATTCTAGTGGGTTACAGCACAATCCTGGTTGTTTTATTTTTCCCAGAGAGCTTAATGTAAAAACCACGTGGTAGTAATGATGATGCAGGAAGCAGGGAGAACAAGCAGGGAGAACAAGCAGGGAGAACAAGAGGTCCCTCAGCAGTGAGCCAGCCACCTGGGTCCTGGGCCCTGAGAAGAGCTGTGGTGCCCTCTGGTCCCATGAGCAGACAGTCATCACAGCTGATCAGTCACTTCCAGGCCATGTGGGGCTGTATGTCTTATCACAGCCATAGAGACCTCCATTAACTTACCTATGTCTAATTCTGTGTTAATCATACTTTAAAGATGAAGATTTCAATATGAAATGTACAATGCTTCTAAGAAGAACTATAATGCAAACAGTGTTAATAATACATTTTAAGCAAAGATTTGCTAGTAGGTTACCCTGACTTCAGAGAAATAGAGCAGATCCAACAAGCTGACCCAGCAGAGACCCTGTGCATACTTAACCCTCAGTTCTTTATGCATCACACGCACTGTAATCTTGTTTTCTTTGACATTTCTCAGATGTACTAATCCTTTCATCCTGTGAGATCAAATCTGAACCTTCATTGATTTTATGCTAAGGCAATCCATGGGCCCCTAGATAGTAACTTCTGTACCCTGCCTATAGTAGGTCAGTTGTGTTTTCTGTGTATTGCCTCAGTGTAAAGTACATTTTACTGGTTAGCTCACCTACTAAATCTAACTCAGACACGTTGATTTACATCTGTTTCAACCTACTGACCCGTGTGTAGTTATTCTGAATGTACATTAAACTAAATCATATAATTGAAGGGACATACTGTCTCCCATCAAAGTGTTGAAGGGAAGACTGCTGCCAATCCTGTCACTGGAGGATATATCCCCATAAATACTCTGTGAACTAGACAAGAGAACATGAGATTGTTGTTGATAATGATAGTGTGTTGTGGCTGTCCATCACCCATGAAGGCAAAGTATCTTCCAGGTTCAACAAGGGCTGAGATTCTTCATATGCAGAATGAGTTAAAAGCAAAAGACACTTTGTAGTCCACAGAAACATTCAAACTATTGGCAAGATATTACCAAAATCTTTCTAAACAATTACAATTGATACAAGCTTCAGTATTCTTTTTTCTTTGTATACAGTAATATTCCCCAGTTCATTCTGTTAATTAGGATGGAAGATTCAGAAGAAGGTAGACTTGGTGGCTGGTTTTCTGAAATGATTATTAGGGAATTTTAAGGAAGCACGTTCCTGACAGTAATACTTATTTATGAAAAGAATTGTTATGGAATTAATTCTGTTGAGTTTCCTGAAACTGTACAGCACTTAATCCTGTGAGTGGTCCCAGGATATTAGATTGTTCTTTTAAGACATCCTGGTTTTAATTTCTGACATGTATTCTTGGGCTGTGTGAAATTTATTTTATAATAACTGCATATCACATGTAATTTATAGAAATGGGATATTTTGTTACTGACGTGTGCTTGATATCTCCAGCTGCTCTGAATATTTGTAGCAGAAAACTATTCATTTGTCTTTTTTTTGTCTTTTTTTTTTTCATCTTTCACTCCTCAGTTCACTATAGCCCTATCCTTTTCTTACTCACATGCTTTATTTCCATAATTTTTGAACTATGATGCATTAGATACAAAAGTGATATGAAACTGTCATCAGTTGAAATAAAATATCTTACGAGTATCAGAATATGATGCTTGTTAGTGTAGATTTATACTCCTCACTTAGTCAATGAGATACATGCGTCTCTGGTGTTTGGGTACTTTCTGAACATGTAGTAACTATTATTCCTGGCACGTGTGTGACTGATTGTTTCCAGAATGAACAAAACATAAAGCAGCATCATTATGCCTGGTAGATGCAGGCCACACTCTAAACAGTGGTCTTGTTTTTATAAATTAGTTAAATGGTTCCCAGAGAATGATGTGCTGAACTATTTGGGCCACATTTCTTTTAAGCAAATGATGAAAGGATTTCCAAGTAATTCCAAATGGTCCATATTTGCTTTGTTTAACAGTCAGACATACTAGTCACCTGGAAAATATCTATGAAAGGTTGAGGCTGTGACAGAGTCGTTTACTTTTATTTAATCTTTACTTTGATTCTAAGCACTACATTGGTACTTAGGAGGACATTACCATATTAATGAGAAGTTAATATAAAATTGTAAACAGAATAATTTAATTTATGGCTTAAATCTGTGCGGAGTGTTTCTTTACATATATTTTAATTTTTAAAAACTACATCAACTAATGTTCACAGATAAAATTATTGCCTCTCTCTAACATAAAATACATGATATTTTTTGTAAAATGGTAAATCTCAGACTTAACTTCATCCGAGTAAAAAGTAAAGGTGTCTAAGGAATGTTAATTTTTTGGTGTACTTAGGAGCTGATGGCATAAAGTAGCTAACAGAAAATGATTGACTATGCAAAATCACTTCTACCAGCTTATAAAAGGAGTAAGAACAAAGTGGTTTAGAAATATTACAAAATTATCAAGGATCCCAAGATTGCCTAGGGCAACATATCAAATAGAGAAAAACATAGCCCTTGTTTTCATCTTTCATTTTGTATCCTGGAAATAATTTATTTGTAAGATGCTTTCATAATAAATGCCCAGAGAAAACTGCTTTTCGTTGCACTTTTACTATCTGATCAGATGAGATTGAGATCTATCATTATATCTGATTATTATAATGGGCCCCATTGGAATCAGAATAATAAAGTGAAGAGAGATTTCTTTGAGCAGCATAACTGACTTTGTGTTTGAGCAGAACATTTTCTTTTACAAGTCATAAACAATAGATTCCTCAATGATTTTAATGTGTCTTTAAATGTGCCTTTAAATGTGCTTGAAATTAAAAAAAAAAAAATATTTCTGCCTTGTTAGACTACCCTATCTTCTTTGCATCTTATTCCCTCATAGTAATATAGCTGATAACAATATTTAAATAACAGTATATATTTTTAAAGGAAAATAATGCTAAAAGTGTTTTCCAAAGCATTATTGCCCGGATAAAAAGAAAAGTAGAGAAATTATTGCAAATATTTTGAATGGCTCTCAGATTTAGGAAGCTTTCATTTGTGAATTCTGCAACAAGACAATCACCTTGTCTTAAATTAAGCTTACAAGCTTCTCTGCTGGTGAAGTTCATTTGATGATATTATATTAACCAAGGCTCTGGAGATCATTTTTATTCTGGTCAGTATGCTTGGATCTGCTTAAATCCTGTATAAGTTAATGGCACTGGAGATCACAACAGAAGTTGAGCAGCATTTAACTATGTCCAAATAGAAGTGGATTTTTGGAAATTGAAGTCATGTCATAATTCATGTTTAAAGGAAATTGTATGATTTCCTGTAGAAGAAAATGTGAATCCTCCAAAAATTGCCTTTTTGCTTTAATCTGACCAGATGGAATGAGGCAATAATAAACGTCCTTTTCTAATGTTTAGTGATTGGTTTCTGATGATCTGATATTTGGACTGACACAGCTCTCCAGGAACACATACACTCTTTTAAAACTCCCTTTCAAGAAACAATTGCCAAATTTCTCAGAGCTATATTCTGATGCTCCTTTGGTTTTGTTTTGTTCTATTTCTTTTGCAAAGGAAAAGATGGAAAAGATTCTTTTTTTTTTTTTTCCCCAAGATCCCAGATGAACTACCTGTTATTCAAAGTTGTACTCTCAGGTAAAACCTTGGCATAAAGCATATCTAGCAATTTGCATTACCAGAGGTAATTCCTTTTGTTGCCTTTGCCACAAACATGGACTTCCATTATAAATCTGCTTCATAACATGAAACTTTTTTTCCAAACTACTAATCCAATAGCCTTTCGTTAAAATTCCCCTTTAAAAATACAACACTGAAAAAAAATAATGATCAGCAATGCCAATGGCTGATTTAATCTCTAAACAGTGCCAGCAGCTTTCAGAACAACTCAATGTGTTAATTGCTTCATATGCTTTTCACAATAATGTCTTTTATTTTGGGTTTTTTTTTAGGGTAAAATCCTATCACTTTAGTTTTCAATGACTCTTTCTGCTTTACATGGTATAATTTTAAAGAACTGAAGAATTTGCAAGCTGAGAAAGGTGAAATTGTTGGAGTCAACTCTATTGAAGGGATTTTGTTTTGTTTTATCATGCCAGTAATTGTTAATAAAAAGCAGACTTTTCCATTAGGAAATGTCTCTTTTAACCTGTATATTTTCTAAAGGAGAAAAAAAATTAAAACATATGTTCAAGTTTTAAAAACAAGTATCATTTTCAAAATAAAAAGAATCATCACTGCTGTTGTCTTGTGGAAAAAGTCACTTTGTTGATGACTGAGGATAGAAATAGCTGATATGAAACTTGTGTATTGCCAGAACCATCCTGAACATGCGACATACTTATTCCACCTTATTTTATGCTTAAGGAGACAATTAGTCTCCTGAATGTTTTCCTACCTTAGCTTGACAGTGTTTGCTCAGAAAGGTCTTGTATCTCTGGTCTTATGCTAAAGTCCTAGAAGCTAGCCTACCTTTGCAGTTTTAAAATTATTAGATTAAAGCTCCTTTAAGAACATTTTTCTGGGTCCCATATAAGCCCTTGACTAACCTAATAATAGATTCTGACTTTCCCACTTCCCTACAGTCCAACCTATATCAGAATGGGTGAAGTGACAACCTGTCACAGAGGGTGATTCCATCTGGCCCTTCATGTAGTCAGAGAATTTATGCACAGAGAAAGGAACGACATTGTTACTAACACTGCTGAGTCAGTGCTATCAATACTGAGATCAGAGTGCCATCCTGGCCATCTGTCCCATGTAGCGTGTGAGATAGATCCCAGAACTGACATCCAATTTTAACATACAAAAGCTGGATTACTCAGAATTACACAGAATAGGTGAGGTTGGATTGCTTAATCTCTTGGAATTGTCTAGTCCAGTTTCCCTGCTCAAGCAGGATCAACTACAGCAGGTTTCTTAGGATGGTTTCTAGTCAGGTTTTGAGTACCTCCAAGGATGGAAACTCCACAAACTCTCTGGGAAACCCTGTTCAAGTGCTGAGTCACCCTCACAGTAAAAAAGTGTTACCCGTGGTTCAGACATATTTTCATGTTTGTGGCCTTTTTCTGTTGACAAATACAACTAAGCAGTGACTGACTCACTTTTCTGTATGCTCATCATCACATATTTACACTTATGGATAAGATCCCTCCTGAAACTTCTCCTCTGTCTGAACAGTCCCAACTCCCTCAGCATCTACATATCTTCACACTGAAGATGCTCCAGTGCCTTAATCACCTTTGTGGCCCTTTGTCACACACAGTCCACTATGTCCATGTCTCTCTTATACTAGGGAGCCCAGAAATGGACCCAGAACTCCAGGTATGTCTCACTAATGCTGAGCAAAGAGGAAGGATCACTTTCCTTGCCCTGCTGGCAATGTTTTGCTTAATGCAGCCTAGGCTGCTATTGACCTTCATTGCCTTCATTGTCACGAGAGTACACTACAGGCTCATGGTCAATATGGTGTTCTCCTGGACCCAGAGATCCTTCTCTGTCAAGGTGCTTTTCAGCCAGTTAGACCCCAGCCTGTAAAGGTACAAGGCTTCTTCCTCCTCAGTTGGAGGACTTTGCTTTTCCCTTTGTTGAACTTCATGCAGTCTTCTCTGCCCATTTCTCCAGCCCTCTTTATGTTCCTCTGAATGGCAGCACAGCTATCTGGTGTATGAAGTGCTCCTCCCAGTTTTGTATCATCTGCTAATTTGCTGAGGTACACTTGGTCCTGTTATCCAAGTCATTAAAGAAAATGTTGAACAGTAGAGGAACCAGTAGTGAATCCTGAGGTACACTCCTAATGGCAAGATTTTTCAATTCTAGATAATGGATGATTCTTCCATTAGAAAAAAAAAAAAAAATAAAAAAAAAAATAAAAATTCTTTTTTGGATCCAACATGGATATGGATAAATTCTATTGTGCACTTTTGAGGTACTTTGTGCCTATTTATGTAATTTGTAGTGAATATACTTCCTGAAGACCATTTTAATTCTTTACTCCTGTAAATGTCTATGAGAATAAAGATTCACTTGAGTAAGAAATTCTTTCTGTTTTTTTTTCTTAGGGATTTTCATCAGACAAAACTTGCACTAACCTGATTCAGAGGAGGGAAAGAGGGGCATTAGTAGGGAACTGTCCTGGAATGGAATTAACTGGGAACCCATAAATCTGTCCTTTCTGAGACATTTCATCCCTACATGCTCACAAATTTTCCATCAAAGTAAAGGAGTTCTCCAATTAGGTTAGAATCATGCTTACAACAGAATAATAGGAAGAAAATTTTAGGGACATTTAAAAGAAGCCATGATTTTTTGGTATGTTAAAAACTGAGCTGGAAAACAACTGTCATAGAAGCAACTGTCATAGAAGCTTAAATAACTGAAGAAAATTTTCTGCAATGGATTTTCTTCCTTACATGACATTAAAGAGTTGGTCAATACTCAAAACAAACATTTAATTTTGAAATTATAGTAAGTGGCATATCTTGAGCACCTGCAAGCACTTCTCAGACCTAGTGATCTTTTTCATACCATGATAGTGCAACATCTTAAAATCAATCTGTGTCTTGTGTCTTCTATCTGTGCTATCCCACCCCTGTGCTTTAGATTAATTAGAATGAGATTTAGGAGCTAAGTAGAGAGGGAACTTCAACATATTTAGCAGATCTCCTTGTCTGGAATGGTCAGGATACCAGCATTACAGGTGTTATGATAGAGGATAACTGGATAAATCTCAGTTCTTAAGAAATTTAGGAAAATAATTTATCTAAGGAAATAAGCCTGGGCACTGGATTTTATGCTTTGCAACATTGCAATTTGCAGTGTAGAAATACATCTGGGAACCCAACCTCCAAACTCTCAGGCTAACAAAAGGGCAAGCTCTCCTCATTTAAAATCCTAGGGACCTTAGAGATTTATCAATCTTATTAGAGTGAAAAGGATGGGCTATGTTGTGCACTTTTTACACTAGAAAGAAGCAAAGAAAAAGTTGTGGCCAAATATGAAAGACAGACTTAGCAATGATCAGATAAGTGGGAAGAGCTAATGACTCAATTAGGATACTCTAGATAACTAAAGAAGATTTATATTTGGCAAAGGCACAGGAGAAAATTGTTTTACAAGTTTTACAGTGGAAGAAGAGTTATACTATGTTTATAGAAAGAACATGTTTGGCCTTATCCTGGGTAGTCTTTTTCTCTTAACATTATAATTCCTTGATTTCAGTGTGACTTCAAGTTCTAAGCAAGTGAGAACTTAACTTCAGTAGGAGATGCACTGCTCAGAAAACATCATGATTGCCATACTTACTAAGCTTACTTAATACACTATTAAAAAGAGATCATATCTGACTAGATTGTCACAAAGCATAGCCAGGTGGTGTAGAGCTTTGAAAATAAGTGCCACTAACTTCATTGTACACACACCTATAGACCCTGGCTGATGTGAAGAAGTGACCCAGAAGGATGTCAAAGGATCTTTTTATTCTCTCATGGAACACTTTCCCAAGCAGCCCATACTTCTGAAAGAAGCAGAATGGGTGGAAATACATACTGTTTTCCTTTCAGGAATCACCCCCTCCCCAATCAAACACCCCTCTTTTCCCATTGGAAAAACCCAAGAGTGGAAATACTACGTTATTCACAACAGAGTTCCCAACAAGTCTGAGACAAGACAGACCTGTAGGACTTTGTTTAGAATCTATAGGGGCTTACATATATCATGCTTACAGTGGCTTGGTTTGTGCAAACTGTAAGAAAAAAATTTCATTCAAGGATCTCAAATCCCTGTACAAGCAGATTTAAATATTAGTCACAAATGGAGAAACAGGAAAACAGAGGTTTTCTTGCCAAGCTTTTATGGTAGAGTTTCCCTCCACTAGGTATTCCAAATGGGTGCAAGTCCTTGAGTAAAAGGGAGAATAAAAACACTAAGCACAATAAACATCAGCATGCAAGAGGCAAGTGAGCTGGTGTTTTTAACAATCTTCATCAAACTGAAGTATGAGGCTTCATCATAACAAGTCTGTAAAAGGTCAATATTTTATTACTATAAATCATACTATCTTGAGCTCTTTTAGTTTTGGCCTCCTTAAGAATCTTTGCAGAACTATTGTAATCACAGGGCTGTGAACAAAACCAGTTCATTAAACTGCCGACTGCTGCTTGCAGATGTTTGAGGCAGGTGTTCTGTACAGACCAGGGAGTTTGCTTTCTTCTGCTGAATGTTGCACTGGAGGTCAAAGGTTACACCTCAATGGCAAGGTCTCAACTGCATGGCAAGTCTCAGAGGTCTTTGTTAGGGAAGAAAAAGAATTCAGTCTCCTTAAAATTTATGTACTGCAAAAGATAACTGCACCTGCAGACTGCTGGTCTTATTGAAAACATATGGTGCCTGTTGGAAGAAATATAAAATGCTACTCTGTAGTTCTTCTTGAGAATATGCAGGGACTCCAAGTGATCAGTACTAGACCAGAGATACCTGAATGATTAATGATCCAATAGAAAACAGTTCTGGTACAAAGTGTATGTTTTTGTCATACACTTAGGGATTCATGCAAATCCACATGTATTTAAATACTGACTTTGGGTAGTGTTGTGTTACCATCAAACAGTTGCCCCACATAATGTAATGTATGCCAGCAGGCATTCCCAATGACCCAGCTAGTTCATAATTGGAAAAGGTTAGTCCAGCCTTTCCTGGCCACCTGTATGTTTGCTTTGTAATTTCCCAAATGGAAAGAGTAAAGATAGATTCTTCTAGATGCAGGAAATTCTATAAAATGGGCCACCCTCATTAGAGAATCTTCTGTCTTAAAAAAAATCACTGTAGGCTTAGAAGATAAAAATCTGCTTTGTTTTTGCTAGAAATAACCTCCAGCGAACATCAAGTATTTGTCAGTTTATATTATGTTAGTCAGATATAAATAATTCACTTATGGAAGGGGATGGAAATATCTTTGTGTTTCTTAACTTCTGCTGACATATGTGGCTATGGTACTGCTAAAAGAGTTTTCAGCAATGACTATTTGGGCTCTAACGCTGATAATTGCTGAAAGTTCATAAAAAATTAAGACAAATCATAGAATCATAGAATGGCTTGATTTAGAAGGGACCTTAAAGATCATTTAGTTCCAACTCACCTATTATGAATGGGAACATCTTCCACTAGACCAGGTTGATCAAAGCCCCATCCAAACTGGCCTTAAACATTTTCAGGGATGGTCCATCCACAAACTCTTGTGGAAACCTGTTGAGTGCTTCATCACCTGCACAGAATTTCTTCCTTACATTTAATCTAAATCTACCATCTTTAAGTTTAAAGCCATTACCCCTTATCCTATCACTCTATGTGCTTGTAAAAAGTCCCTCTCCAGCTTTTTTGTAGCCCTCCCTTAGGTATCTAGTCTCCCCAAAGCCTTCTCCAGAATGAACAAATCCAACTCTCCCAGCCTTTCCTCATAGGAGAGGTGTTCAAAGTCCTCTGAGCACTTTTGTGTCACTCTTCTGGATTTCCTCTGACAGGTCCATGTCTTTCCTATGCTGGGATTTCTAGAATTGAACCCAGTACTCTAGGTGGAGTGGAGCACAGGGAGAGAACCACATCTTTGATGCTTCCCTTGATGCAGCCCAGGATACAGTTGGCTTTCTGGGCTGCAAGGATATATTGCTGGGTCATGTTGATTTTCTCATCAACCAATACCCTCAAGTCCTACTGCACAGGTCTGTTCTCAATCCATTCATTGCCCAGATTGTATTTTTGCTTGGGATTGCCCCAACCCATGTTCAGGAACTTGAACTTGACCTTATTGAACTTCATGGTGTTTGCACTGGTCTACCTCTCAAGACTGTCATGGTTGCCCTGGATGGCATACCTTCCCTCCAGCATGTCAACCACATCACACAACTTGGTGTTGGCAAACTTACTGAGGGTGCACTCAATCCCACTGTCCATGTCACCAATAAAAATGTTAAACAATACTGATCCCAATACCAACCACTGAGCAATGCCACTCATCATGGCTCTCCACTCAGACATCAAGCTGTTGACTGCAACTCTTTGAGTGTGGCCATCCAGCCAATTCCTTATCCAAGAATATCCTTATCCAAATGGTAGAACAGCATGACTTACTGGAATCTCTAAGGCTGAGACTTTCAATACTACTTGTTCATCAGAAGGAGCTCTCACAGATTAATTTCTCACTATTACTGCGTACGAACAGATCCAGGTGGGTCTTGAAAGTGTCTAGAGAAGGAGATTCCACAATCTCTCTGGGCAGCCTGTTCCAGTGCTCTGTCACTCTCATAGTGAAGAAGCTTTTCCTCATGTTGAGGTGGGATTTCCTGTGTTTCACCTTGCTGCCATTACCTCTTGTCCTATCACAGGACACAACTGAAAAGATACTGTCCCCTTCTGCTTGACAACCACCCTTCTGCTTGACACTCACCCTTTAGATATTTGTAAACATGAATAAGATCCCCTCTTGATCTTCTCTTTTCCAGCCCCAAGTGCCTCAGCCTTTTCTCATAAGAGAGATGTTCCAGTCCCTTAATCATCTTTGTAGCTCTCTGTTGGACTCTCTCTAGTATTTCCCTGTCTCTCTTGAACCAGGGAGACCAGAAGTGGATGCAATATTCCAGGTGCAGACTTATAAGGTTAAAGTAGAGGGATAGAAGAACCTCCCTTTACCTGCTGGTCATACTCTTCTTAATGCACCCCAGGGTACCATTGGCCTCCTTGACCACAAGGGCACATTGCTGTCCCATGGATAACTTATCATCCACCAGAACTCCAAGGTCCTTCTCTATGGAGCTGCTTTCCAGCAAGTCAATCCCCCTGTACTGGTATATGGGGTTATTCTTCCTCAGGTGCAGGACTATACACTTGTCCTTGTCGACCTTGCTGTTTCCCCTCTGCCCAATTCAATCTGTCCAGAACTCGCTGGATGTCAGCACAGCCTTCTAGTGTATCAGCCACTGCTCTCAGTTTCCTATCATCAGCAAACTTGCTGAGGGTATGTAGTTGTATGACTTGTCATGTCATTGTTGAGACACTCACACTACTTCTGCAAAAGCACAAATGCTCATGATGCAAAAGCTCCCAATCTATTGTGGCTGCAAGCCCTTTTATAATCCTTCTAATAATAAGTGCCCACACCTGATTGGCCCAATCAAAGAACACCTGTCCACAATTAACTTTGATAAGCTTTCTCTGTTTGTGAACTGGTGGTTCTTTTCTCAGGACTTTCTGGCTTCCTCAAGGGTTCACAGATGTTCACTCAAGGTTATTTATCTGACTCACATTCTAATCCCTCAGACAAGCCGAGGTCTCTCACAACAAGGGTGCACTCTGTCCCTTCATCCAGGTTGTTGATGAAGATGTTGAACAAGATGGGATGTATTACTGACCCCTGGGGAACACCACTAGTTACAGGTCTCTAACTGGACTCTGTGCTGCTGATCACAACCCTCTGAGCTCTATTGTTCAAACAGTTCTTCATCTACCTCACTGTCCACTCAGCTAACCCACATTTCCTGAGCTTCCCTATGAGGATGTTATGGGAGACAGTGTCAAAAGCCTTGTTGAATTCAAGGTAGACAATATCCACTGCTCTTCCTTAATCTGCAGAGCTAGTCACACCATCATAGAAGGCTATAAGATTAGTCAAACATGATTTCCTTTTGATGATTCTGTGCTTACTTCTCCTGATAGCTTACCTTTCCTCCATGTGCTTAGAAATGACCTCTAGAATGAGCTACTCCATCACCTTTTCATGGATGGAGGTGAGGCAGACTGGTCTGTAATTTCCTGAATAGAAAATGTTGTTGATGCATATTCTATTAAAACATAAAAAGTTCTAGAACACTGAATAAAGAAGCCATGTGAGAATGCAGTTTATCCCAAAATAAATAATTGCTGAAGCAATTTCAGATTCATTAATACTATTATCTGAGAAGCCAAGAAGAAAGGAAGGAAATGGGGTAAATATAGTGCCACTGCTTAAATAAAGAGCAAGTTAAGAATGACAAATATATAATGTAAACTTGTGCTTTTGAAAATTCTGTAACAAATCATCAAGTATTTCAAGACATCTGGGAGATAACTAAAAAGATAAGTAACACAGTAGAAATCTGTCAAAAATTAATATTTCCATATCAAACAGATTATTCCACAATAACATAATGGTCCTTGTGAATAAGGAAAAGGGAATGGATAGCTTCTGTTTTTAATTTAATAAAGCTTTGGGCACTGTATGTCATGACATTCTCTTACGGAAGTATGATCTTGGCATACATACTGGATGCATCCAAAATAGATTAGAAAAATATAATAGGAGTACAATTTGTAATGGATATAAGTAAAATGAAAGGTATATTGAGGTTGTTTTGAAAGGAATTTTTCCCAGACTTATTTGTGTTCAAAATTTTCCTTATGGTCTGTATGGTGGAATATGGAAACTGCTTATTACTGTTACAGAGAGAGAAGCCTGGGTAGCATCTATGGTGCACTGGAGGACAAGATTACAACTCAGATAATTTCAGTGCTAGAGAAGAGGCCTTAAAAATAGATTACAGTTCTGTAGGAATGAGTGTGAGCAAAAATGGACAAGAAATATTCAGCCAGAGAAAGAATGGCAAAATACTGGAGAAATTGCCTGGAGAACCGTGGCATCTCCTCCATTCAGTACTTTTAAGAACAAGCAGGACAGTATCTACCAGGAGCACTCTTTATAGAAGCAGAGTACATGCTCAACAGGCTCATATGTGGTACCAAACTGAGAGGAGCAGTTTATAAATTTGTGTGCAGGGATCGTCTTTAGAGGGATATCTACAGGCCAGAGGAATAAGCCAGCTGGAACTTTATGAAGGTCAACCAAGGCAAATGAAGTCCTGCACCAGAGAAGCTGGGGAAGAGAATTATTTTGTACAAAAGGACCTAAGGGTCCCAGTGGACAGGAAGTCTAAGATTAGTCAGCAGTGTGTCTTTGCAGCAAAGAAAGCCAACCACATTTTGGGCAGCCAGTGTGTAGTCAGCAGAACAAGGTAAGTGATTATTTCCATTGATTCAGCACTTCTGAAACTACATCCCAGTTTGATGTCCAATTTTGGACTTTCCATTACAAGAAAGACATGGACACACTGAGGTCATCAAGCTAGTCAGGAGACCGCAGCATTTGTCATACAAGGAAGGACTGTGAGAGCTGGGTCTGTTTAGCCTTGAGAAGAACAGGTGAAAGGGAGAACATATTGTTGCCTATAACTTCCTAACAGGGGGGAAACTGAGAATACAGGGTCAGACTAATCTCAGAGATGCAGAGCAGAAGGACAAAGGGCAAGAGACACAAGTTGGAACACAGAAAAATCTTTTTAGATAGAAGGAAAATTGCTTTTTCTGAGGGTGATCAACCACTGAAGCAGGTTGCACAGAGGGATTGTGGAGTCCCCAACCATGGAGGTACTCAAAACCTCACTGAACATGGCCCTGAGCCACCTGCTTAGCTTGCCCTGCTTTGAACAGGAGAGGGGTGCCTCCAGAAATCACTTACGATATAACGTACTTTATGCTTGTGTGTTTCTATAAGGGAGAAAGATAAAACTGCATAGGAAGTATATTCCAAAACATGTCCTGGATTCAGAAAAACAAATGCTTTATTTGAACAAATGCTATGTTTGTTCCTTGTCTATATAAATGATTTAAGAACCTGTCCACAGTAGAGAATTAATTAGGTGGTATCTTAGCCAAATGTTAACTTAATGAATCGATTACCAGTTGTGTATGGCCACACAGTTCATGCTGTTATGGGTTATCTACAGCATGACGGATCATCTGAAGCATCTGAAAGGTCAGACATACATGCAAGATACAGGACAACTAATCAGCAATTACAAGCTGCTGCATATCAACAACTTCTGTGTGTGTGTGTGTATTCAGCTCATAGTGAACTCACCAAGGAATGAAAGAACTGAAAGTACCCACCATTTGCTGTGACTCTTCACACTGGCAGTGGCAGTAATTAGCTTCTGGCTAGCTGGCACAGCAAATTATCACCTTCATATTCCTGCATAGCCTCTTTTTTTTCCTCCTTTTCTTCTTGTTTTCACCTGTTGTCTGAATAATCATTCTGTACCTAGTTTTTGTCTTGCTTCATCTGATAGTGAGTTCTTTGGAGCAGATATCAGACAGATTATGTTAAATATTACCAGATTCATGGAAGGAATAAATCTGGTCAAGGTATTTGAGTATGTGTTTGTAAAGCACTATGTAAATGCGTAACAATAGCTGTGATTAACACTAACAGTACCACTGTTGTCATGGTTAATAATAAATGTGATCAATATCAATAAAAATATAATTTGTCACTAGTGCTGTAGTTGTTCAATGGAGGTGGTTTTGATAATAATAAACACTGTCAACAATTAATATTCTTCATGGCTATAGAGGATGTATTCCAATAATTTACCTTTCTCATAATTTACATGCTGCAATAATATATGAAATAGATCAGTAATTATACTTCAATCTACACATTTAATGAGAGGAATAATTACTACTTGCTTCCATTCTTCAATCATTTTGCATGGCAGTGTGGAAATGTACATAATGGAACAGCAAAGAGGAGTCCACTGAGCCCTTGGGGTTTTATTTTCAAGTCTCTTAATGGCTTAGTTTTGTAAGACGTGATTTCAAAAATTATGTAGTTTTTCTTAAGGAGATCTAGAGACACAAGAATGAATGCCCTGATCATGATTTAAAAGTTGACAAATACCTACGTTCAATTTTTAATATCAAAAATAGTTGGAACTAGTAAAGCATTAAAAGGAAGTATTACATTTTTTTCATGTTGTTATTTTTCCCAGGGTTTCCATTTGTGGCTGCCATGGAAAGTAAGCTCCTGTGCTAGATGGACTTTTGATCTACCTAGTGCAACCATCCATATGTGCGTGGGTAGCATCACGTCACTTTGAACAGACACCCCAGAAATCAACCTAGACCTGTACCTGGGTGGACCATAATGAGAGGGGTATGGAAAATACTCTTAACTTGGAATAGCTCATGAGCTCATATCTTGGTCTTTCTCTGGTGGAACAGAGCTATGGATATGAATCTTCTCAGAAGGGGATTAAACCTCTACCTCCTCCAACCAATGTGTATACTCTTGGGACTGTTGTAAAATGAAGTGGTGACCACCTTACTAACTGCAAATATGTACAGAAAGTACCTGATCTGCATGGCCAGACTGGAGGAAAAATGCAGTTTTTGAATCCTCCTATAGTACAGGTTTGAGATAACTGTTCAGCAGCTTGACTGTTGTCATGATTTAGGGTCAGGGCAGCCCCTTAGACCTATAACAGATGCTCTCTGTTAACCCCCCTCCCTCCCCAAAGGGGAAGAGA
>WTSP01014840.1:100644-143734 GCA_025331215.1 Actenoides lindsayi | reverse complement strand
TAGGTAATACTAAAAAGTTCCAAAGAAATCCTCTGAAATTTTATCTCCTCCAACATACCCATACATCCAGGATATTCTTCCGCATAAGGATCAGATGCTACATACCTATATAGATGTCTCAGTACAGATAATATAGTTAAATGGCTGTTAAAAATCATTGGAAGCGTAATGTAAAAATTCGCATAGGTTTTTCAAAATAGAGTCACAGGGCAGCCTTGACTCCCTGTTTCTTTTTTTTGCTTTTGGAAGAACTCTCAGGACAATGTTTTTCCTGCCAGCGTTGGAAAGTTGTTGGAGAGCAAATGTAGTGTGAATCAATGCATCCTCTGCTGAGGGAATAGAACCTGGTCTCATGAAAATGGAAGTGATGATGTAGTAGGTTTCTTTCACATCTGTGATTCTATTCCAGAGCATTATGAATCACATTAAGTGCTTGCTGAAAAGTCACTGGGAAGATTTCCAAATACCTCTACACAATACAGGAGCAGTATCATCCAGGTTCATGAATCGCAAGCATTTTCAATGGCATAGTTAGACTACAGTGTTTACATATTGTGAGAATAACACAACCCTTGTCAAAGAGCACAACACATCCTGACAAACAGCATCACAATGAGGAAGCACAGGAAATACATGGAAATAATTTTTAACTTGGGTGGGGAAAGAGAAGTTCTTAAGTAATAAGCAAGACACATTATTAGCTGAGACATACATTAATTTACTCAAGGATACAATGCAAAAGAAAGATGATACAATAGTCTAAATCAAATATATGCTTCTTTCTTTCCTTCCTTTCATACAGGTTCTATTAATACAAGAAGCACTTAAGGGCAGATAGAGCTGCTAGCATAGTAAGTATAACGCCAAGACTGACACTCAGGTGGGATGTGTCAGAAGTGAAAAATCTCTCTGTAGTCCTACAGGAGTGAACAAGCTTACAGATATGTCTTAAGTACATCAAGGAAATTATATATACAATATCCACTAATTATACCAATATAGAATCACAAATACAGCAAAAATCCTTGTTCCCAGCTATGTTAAACTGAGGCATGCCTTCTATATGGAAGGAATGGTAATACACAAGTCAATTATCTCATATATAGTTTTTCAGATGACCAGAGTAGGGAATTAATAAATAAAAGAGTAACAACTGAACTTCTGTTTGACCTTCTAAATTGCTAACAATGTAATTCTAGCCAGGTTTTGATAGCTGTCCATTTCCCTACATAAAATAATTTTGAGGGCCTTAGACCGGGTGCATAAGCATCTGCATCACTGAAACCATTAGCGTTTAGGTAGTCTAACATTCTCCACTGTCTTGGTTTAAAATAAATAAATAAATAAAGGAGTTTCGTCAAAATGCAAATCTGAAAAATTGGTATGATTTTTGTATAAATATCAACTTCCTGCAGATGTGTAAAGATCAAGATTTACTATGTACTGATATTTACTATAAGAGGGTATTTACTACCAGCAGGGTAACAGATATAGTAAATAAAAAAAATAAGGAATACTGAAAGCACCATGGCTAATTTAAATGCTGCAAACAATAAATGCCAAAATTCTCATGACATCCTCTGTATCTGACACTTCATTAATCAAACCATGCTTCTTGAAAACCACACATTGAGAAATACTTGATGAGTGAAAAATCATAAACAAGGACAGAAAAACAGACGAAAACAGCAAAAATTTGTCATTCACTTCCATTTCTTCTCTTTCAATTCCAATGTGTCAAGGAACCTCAAGATATTGCATAAATTGCTTATCGCTTAAATTAGAATTTTAAAAATCCAGAAAAATGCACACAGCCTGTTATTACTTCCACTAAATTACAGGCATCTTACCAAAGAAATAACCTTCCAAAGTGTGAGTTGTGGATAAGACTACGAGGGCTAAAATATTTTTTGCATACAAGAAGCATTAAACAGAACATAGTGCCAGAGATTAGCATAGTGAAATCAGCCATTTACATGAAAGAATAGGAATGGAAGATAGTTTAATAAAGACCTGCTGTAACAATTTAAGACATTATTACCATGATTTGGGAGATCTCCCTAGAATCACCCTATATTCCCTTTTTGATATTGTAAGTCTTATCGTGAAGGTGACAGTGTATACGAAGTCTGTCATTTGCTAATGATTGTCAAGTCACAGACTTGTTTGACCAGAAGAGTGGTTAGTAGGTAAACTGCTCTGATGCAGACGCCATGATGTGAAAGAGGTCAGGACTTCCTTTCTTTTCTCTGGACACTCTATTGCATGCTAATATTTTAGAAGCAGGAATTCATCTAGCATATAAAAGTGAAACCAAAGCACTCACCCTACCCCTTGCCAATAGAGAAGTTGTGTGGATCTGGATAAGATGCACGTAGCTTCATAGGAAGCTTCGAGTAGAGAAAGAGGTAAAGAGAAAGCGAACCACTAAATTGGGAAGCTAGCCAAAGTGGAAAGAAGGATGCCTGTACAGAACAGAATGAAACGGACAAAGCAAGACACAGCATTCTAAGTGTCAAAGAAGCCATTTTATGCCACTGAAGATTATATCTGCTTCCTGAGGGGACTGACAGTATTTTGTGTGAGAAACCTCATTTCAGTGAAATAGGTAGGTAGCATGTGTCCAGGAAGCATACCAGCAAAGCTACCAGCCCATGCGAGCACTCAGTGGGATGAAGAACCTAGGCCATCAGTAACACAGACATGGTGTTCTCAGCCACTTTTAGGTACCACCACTGAGCTGCAGAGGCAGCAGGCTCCTGCTGTTGTGCAGTGACCCACAGCTGGAGGCCACTGAATGGAATCACACCATTCCCCGAGGAACTTGCTTTGGAAAAACCCTTATGTCTGGGATAACTTATTCCCACCGGTTCTGATACATGTGAATAGTCGCATTAAATCAAGAATGCCTGGTGAGGAGCCTTCAATAAGAAGACAAGTCTAAAGGCCCTGCCATATCAAAGCCAGGATGTTAAACAAAAGTTTTCATCATCATTTCAACAACTGGATGCTATAGCTGTAGTTCTCTAGTATGAATGGAATGGTTCTTAATACAGTTAAACTCTCATTTCTTAATGGGCACCTTTGGTAACTTATTTCAAAGAACAACAATCACCATTTTTAAAAGAAAAAAAAACCAGGATTTTACTCCTAGTCTGAATTAATCTCACTAAGCACCTAGCATCCACTGGCTCTTGTTACACCTTTTTCCCTGCTCTGAAGAGTCCTCTATTACCAAATGTCTCTTTCTTTTCTAGGCACTTACAGACTGTGATCATATCACCCATTAACCTTCTCTTTGATAATCTAAATAAATTGAGCTCCTAAGTCTTTCTGCAGAAATTGTATTTTTCTAATCCTTTAATTAGTCTGTGGCTTTTCTCTGTGCCCTCTTAAATGTGTCATCTTTTTTCTGAAGTGTGAAGCCCAGACCTGGAGACCCCACTGTAGCAGCCAAAGAAGGAAAAAATGCAGAAGTGATGCCACTTCTCTGCCAGCACTTCATATTCTTGTTTGCACATTTAAGTGAGTCCCCTTGGACACAGGGGCAGATGGGGACCCAATTTTCACTGATGGTCTACCAGGTGTGGCAAAAACAGACTGGATTGCGAGGTTTAAGCAAATGATTTATTTGAACTCACAGATTTAACTGTAAGGCCCAAGCAAACCATCTATTTGAAGTCTAATATGCCACTAATGCAGGTTTTTATGGATACAGTGGAAGAACGCACTATTACAACTTAAAAGCAAGAACACACTATAACAAATTGGAAAGCGTGCTAAATATTATACACGTGTTAGTTTGCAAACTTACAGCATGCTAAATATTCACTTACCACTTGAAGTAAGGGTTCTCAGTCTTAGGAAAGTAGTCACCTTGGATGATGTCCTGACCAAGGGGGAAGGGTCTCCATACAGGGGAGCGTTGGAGAGGTGACTCCTTAAATCTAAGCTAAACCGTAGCACTTTCATTCCCTGGTTTACTGGACTGATCACACAGTTTGAATACACAAGGTTGTGGCTGAAACCCTCCAGGTGGTTGTGGCAAAACTATACACGATTGGATTATGCCATCTGGATACACAGAAGTTGTCAGCTGAAACCACCGCTGAAGCCCTCCAGGGTTTCCTTATCTTACTTTCCCAGGAAGCCAAACAGTGGTCTGAATTGAGACTCATGACATACCATTTGTTGAGGAACTGCAAGGCTCAACTCAAGTTTTGGTTCTTTGTGTGGTGCAGTACTGCCCTGTTTGGCCTGGGGCTTTTGGACAACTCAAGGCTGAGTCGTCTACACAGCTCCCCATCTGCTGACTATGTATAGGTAGGGCCATAGACAGGCAAATCAAGTCTGAGGCACCTGCACAACTCCCCCTCCATGAGTTGCTGCCTGCAGATGATACTGAAACTTGCTTATGAACTATGAGCCAGAAAATCCATACACCATGATGCCGGTGGATTTTCCCAGATACGCAGATACGTCTCCAAAGACAACCTCCCATTCCAGTCCTCCTCCTGTAGCTCTTACATGTATGTTTCTGTTTCACAGCACTGAAACCTATCTTTCTCTGAGTCCAATGACCTTTGCTCTTCATGATTTCATATACCCACAGTCTTTGTAGCATCTGCAAACACTGCTGGCAACAATTGTTTCCCCCACAATTCTTTCTAAAAGCTAACTCTGAAAAACATCTAAATGGTACAGCACCCACTGCTTTTCCCTATGCAGGCAAATTCACAGAAACATGACTGTTCGATGATGAGATCTTATTTATCATTACACATTCACACTAGTTTTTCAAAGAGTTCTAATGTGCTTAATGCTTGTAAGGTTGGCTTTGACTAAATTTTGGTTATTGCTCAAGATGTCATGTTATTTCAAGCCAAAGGCCTTACAGCAGTCAAGATTTTAAAGATTATGGTTACCATTTTCCGGACAAAACTGTAATTTAAGAACTCACAAAAACCACTATATTTGTCACATATTCATTTATAAATATATTCAAAAACCACAGTGAAAACAAAATTAATTCCTAACGATGCATGATTTTAAAACAGACCATAATAAAAGTTTCTGTTAAGGCAGAAAATTTAGCTACAAACTAATATCTACATTTCCTTTAACTGATGTCAGTCAGACATAATCTCAGTAAACTAAGTGAATTCTCAGATTTCAAAATCTGAGATTTTGAAAATACTTGAAAAAACATTCCTAAACCTACCATTCACTTCTGACATGACCTCAGGCAATCCATTTAATCTATGTCTTGCTAACCAATCTATGTAAAAAAAAAAAAAAAAGATGATGCTTATTCAAGTTGTAAGCACATTTAGATTTAAAAAGATAATTTTTTTATTATTATTTTTAATATACATTTCCACTTTTTCTCATCCGATTTCAGCCCATATGGCTGCTGATATGAGAGAGACAGAAATGTAATTATTAGGAACAGGGGCTCAGAACAGTGATAAAATAAATGCTTTCATTCGAGTTTGTGGATGAAAAATTTTATTTACTTCATTGCTACCCATCCAGCTTGCTTGTGAAGCTTGCCTGCTTCACAAGAAATGGTTGGCAATGACATCTCTACCCTCCACCAGCAGGTCAGACACATATATATATATATATTCAATATAGAATATA
Source organism: Actenoides lindsayi (assembly GCA_025331215.1). Classification (NCBI taxonomy): domain Eukaryota; kingdom Metazoa; phylum Chordata; class Aves; order Coraciiformes; family Alcedinidae; genus Actenoides; species Actenoides lindsayi. The sequence goes on along the minus strand of WTSP01014840.1, from coordinate 138,091 downwards.
CAATTACATTCTGTTCCATGATGAAACCTTGAGGCAAGCCAAACAAGTTTTCTGTCTGACTGGAGTATACTAACAAAGAAAGACAAAATTAATTTGGAAAAAAAAAAAAAAAAGTACTGATGGCCTACATTACAATTCCTTTGTATCTGAAGAGGAAGCAAAAAGTTTCATTGGAAAACACTACAAGGTTATGCAAAGATAAATTACAATAAGCAATGAAGCTACTGCAAAAAGAAGGCGGCATCTAGATACCACTGTTACCAGCCTCTATCCCAGACCCTCTGCTCATTTTAGGAAGCTTTGTTAGAAAAATTTCAACTGTTTTGACTAGATGGAGCTGTAGCTAAATATATTGTATCATGGATTGTTTTTGCAATGCTTTGTGGAGGACTGATACTGCTTTCCAGTAAAACTGACAGGTTCATATCTTATTAGCCACAAGTCAAGAAAGGTTTTGTTTGGTTTTTTTCCCACCCAGAAATCATGGCTCCACAACTTTCACAGATTTTTATCTCAGTCTGTGACAAGACAATGCAGAATAATTATCATCATTTGATCCAGTTTGGAAACACTTGTGAGTTCATCTCAGGTTTATTTGTTTATATATAGTTCATTTTGTTGTTTGGGGTTTTATTTGGTTTTTTGTTTGTTTTTTTTACTTTTTCCAATTAAAAGGAAAGGTTTTTAATGGGTTCAACATTTTCATTTGATGCTTAGAAAGATTATGTTATATATTTTAATAAATTTACCAGGCTAATTATAAATGCGACTTGGTGGCTATAAGACCCAAGAAACCATAATCCTCTCTTTACTTTTGTTTCTGCAGAGGTCTGTTTTTGTAAGAAACACTGACATTGTAAACTAAGAGAGTTTCGCAGCATCAGTGTAGCAAGCTTTGCCTACTCATGTCAAAAGCCATAAAAAGAAATGGGTGTGGAAAGGAGGGACTTTCCTCCAGAGAGGACTGTACAAGAAGTGACAGCAGTAAGTTAGTAACCTTTTGGCACGTTGGCTGTACCTTCACCTTCAAGTCTGCCCAGCATCCCTATGAGGTAAATGAAGTTTATCAGCATATGAGAGGAAAAGAAATAGAGCCAACAGTTGCATTCATTCTCACACAGAAAGCCTATAGCAGAGGTTTATCCTTTTCAGTCTTCCATAGGACCACAAAGCCATGGGCCTTTTATTTGATACCTACAAAGTATGACGTCAGCCAAAACCAGCGTCCATAAAAAATGCAAAACTGTATGAGAGGAAATAAAGAAAATGAATCTTGAGCAAATCAGATTTCAAATCAGTCAGATTGTTTAATATTGACTTCAGTAGGACCAGGCCCTAAAAGAAAAAACACAGAGTAAATATGTGTGTGAGGAGGAAAGCACCTTACTAATTCAAATAGCGGCTTGCATCTCTAGGAAAACAGAATAATTCTGGCCTTCCTTCTTAGCAAAGAAACTAAAAAATTAGGAATGAAAGGCAGCATGATGAAACATGTAACTATACTGAATCAGTTTCCTGGCTTTCTCTCTTAATTTAGACACAAAATAATGCTAACATTTCTCCAAGGAGATAAAGTTTTATTAGCTTGCCTTCATCTAATTTAAAGAAAAGTGATACTGTGAACTGCATTTCAACAGACAGAAAACTGAGGTCTGCATTACTGTGCAACTAGTGTTTCTTCCAAATTTTCAATAGGAACGAATCACTTTCTCTATGTTTTTCTGCACAGATACCATATAGAAGGTCAGTGTCTTTGAAATTTTGAAGGAGGAACCTACAGAAAAAGTTGTTGGCCTTGTTGTTTTATTTAATTTCTAAGAACAGTCTTGAAAGTGGTAAAATATTGACTACAGATTACAGAAGATAGTTTAACTCCTGATACATAACTGCCTGCTTTGCTTTATACTAAAAGACAAGACAACAATGTCGCCTGTGCACTAACCTGTATTCATACAGAGTTTTTCAAGAAAGAGAAATTTGCCTGAGCTTAATTTGATACACAGAGAGTCTTTGGGTCAGTTGGCCTTTCCTATCTTGCTGTCATAAATGACAATAATTTAGTCTTCTATCTGGATGGCATATACTTTTTAGAGTTTATCCCCAGAGAGAATGTCCTGTAAACTGTTTGCTCACTGAAGAAGCACTGTTAAAAAAAAGAAACAAAACAAAGAAAAAAAAAATTGTATGCTTGATAACTATTACATGCACCAGTAACAAAATCACTTGCAGAGAAAATTTGAGTTAATAAGAACACTGCAGAAACTTGCTACAGAATTACACAGTTTTAGAAGAAAGAGAATTGCATAAATGACTAATTTTTTTACTCTTTTCAGACTATCACCATGGTGTTATTTGCTTGTCAGTGGGGAAGTATATCCAGTGATTTTATTTATTTATTTTGAAAGGGGAAAAAGGCATTCACCTCTACTGCTAAATTCCTGATGGAAGTTACAAACCCCAAAATAACTGAAGTGAACTTTGTCTTCCCACAATTGTGATAACAGACTGCTGAATTTTCTGGTTCTCATAAGCACAAGTATGGTTTAAGGTTTTGTTTCACTTTTCACTTTAAAGTGCTATGCTCAATTCTTTGTGCATCAACAAACTGTAAAGCCCTTTTTCTCTAAAAGCAGGAAGGTACCCAATTCTAACATGAAGAATAAGCAATTGGGCACTTCTAAGTTCTTTGAGGATATCAGTCTCGTTGTCACCACATTTCCATTCCTCATCTGTAAAATGAGAATAATGGTGTTTTCTTACTTCACATCAGTGCTCCAGGAAGAAATTGAACAAAAATATTACACAGAAACCAGATACTAGAGTAATAGAAGAAATATATAAAGCTATAGTGGAAACAACTTTACACATACATACTACCCTACCAACTCTACCTCTCACTCCAAAGTTAGAACATACCATGTGCTTTCCTGTATTCTAAATCCAAGCATTTCATCAAACTAACTGGTACTTCTTGCAGTTAACATGACCAAAAAAAAGTAAGGCAGATGTCCTCTCATTAAAGTCAGTCTAGAACTTCCATTGGTTTAAGACAGTATCAGGCACTATCAAGTTCACATCAGTTTCGCACTTTGTCTATTCACGCTACTGAAAATACTCTATTTACAATTTATTACTTCCCTGTTCAAACTTCTCCTCTGATCAAGTGTCCTGGTTTGGGTGAGAACAGAGCTGGTTCTGTTAAGTGATTTTGCTTTTCAGCTCAGTTCTGCTAACTGGCTGCAGGTAGAAGGTAGCAGCTGAAGGTAGCAGCCTGTTCTCACAGACAGTGTCTGCTTTCAGCAGTGATAACACCTCATGTTTAGAATTACTACCAAGGATTGGTGTGCAGACCAAGACCACTGCTGGATCTTGTGTACCACATTGGGGGGTGCAGAAAGTGAGAGGCTGCACCTGCAGAGAGGAGCAGACAGGACAGGTGACCCTAAACTGACCAACAAGGTATTCCAGCTCATATACGTCATAATTCAATATAGAGCTGAGGGATCCAAAGGGTCTCTGGGATCTTTTCCCCTCTTGGACTGCTTTGCCAGCTTTGCTTGGCTTGGCTCAGGTCTTCTTTTGGTTCCTCCCTCGGAGCACCCAAGGAGGACTCTGTTCTGCCTTCAATCCTGGTCAGTGTGTTCCTGAACCCGGTACCAGAATCCAGCTCCCGAGCACAGCTCCTGGCTGCTGCAGGGCCCAGTCTGGGACTGCCCCACATCACATCCACAGCATCAGTGGTGACGGTGATGTAATTGCCATCAGGGGGGTTGGGTTCAATACTGGGTTTGTATATATTGTATATATTCCATTTTTATTATTATTAATTTCATCTTCATTAAAGCTGTTCTAGTTTCCTTTTCTAACCACTAAGTCTCTCTCCCTTATTCCCTTTCCCTTTGGGGAAGGAGGGGGGTTAACAGAAAGTATCTGTTATAAGGCTAAGAGGCTACCCTGACCCTAAACCATGACATTAAGGAATAAAATTAAGTTCTGAAAGTGTCATTTTAAAACAAAATTAAACAGCTGTAAACAGGTGTTTAATTATCAGACTTCTAAGGACTGATTAAGAACCACACTACACAGGTTTCTTGGAGGTGCACAAGCAGACAGCATAGCTCAGGGCTTTGAGTTTGTTTTTGCATGAATGTGTTCTACTGCTTAGGGGCAAGTTTAGGACAAATGTGATAGTCACAGAACTGCAGATAGGGCTCCAAGTTTTTCAGACCTTGAAAAATGTTTAGGAGGTTAAAGGACAAACGAGGTAATATTTTAGGAAATTTAATAATATGAAATAAAAATTAGAAGGTTAAAGGAGAAATTCCTATTTGGAAACGTAAAGCACATCAACATAAACTAAATTTGCTGTTTCTACAGTAAGTAATGAAACTAGCACAGATAAGAAATGTAACATATAAAATATATTTACAATTGAAATATAAATGACATTCAAGTAATATTAGCCCATCTCAAGAAAAGAGACTATTGCAGAGAACAGAGGAAAACTCCTATCTTGCCCAACATGAGCCTTCCCCCAAAAAACATCATACAGGTAAAACAGTAGCCAGTCACTCCATACTACTTGTATTTGCTGTGTCACAGTTCTGCATATTAGTTCAGCACTGAGTACTTAATACAATCAGTTCTCCAGAATGCTATCTTAATACTGTGATTTGGGGGCCTCAAAAATTGACCAGCACACTACAACATACAAATTGAAGGGTGCACTCTGCCTAAACACTGCTTTGTCTTTTGATTAATTGCTTACCTTTAATAAATAATCAGTTTAAAAGTATAAAATATTCTGCTCTGTATACTCCTTTCTTTCACCGTGGAAAGTCTCCAAAGAATAAGAGTCAGACAAAAGGAATAATCAATCAAAAATCAAGCAATTTCAAAAAAAGGATCCCATTCTAGTTACGGGCACACGAGTTTGAACAGTTTACCCAAATGCTAAAAAAGGATGAGAAAACTTAACGTTGATGATTTTTCTAAGATGACTGTAACAAAACCAGGGTTGTCCACACCCAGCATCTCATCTGTGAGCCAGCAATTCTGTAGCGTGTGCCAAAAAATTTTGACACCAATGTAATTCTTATGCACAACAGGACAATAGAGCTATATGAGCTTAAACAACACAGGAAAACTTACACCTCTATTATCAATTTAAAAGTAAAGCATACAGCTATACATGCTGTCCGACTTACATTGGGAGTTCTTTACATATCACATCAAACAACTATCATGCAGATGTTTAGCAATGATAAAATATAAAATACACTGTCAGTGTAATCTGAATGCAGCATATCACTACAAATGATCCATTAGGAAGTACTTGAAAGTTCTAAAATTGACTTAAATGAAATGCAACCTGAAGAACACATTTTTCACACATTGTCCATCCTGTTTCCATGTGATAACTCATCGCAAGCCACAAATGTTTGTCACTGTGATGGCATGACCCAGACATTTACCCTCTTAAAGTCCACCACACTTCAAGTGCAAAAACACTGAACAAACCACCACCACCACCAAAAATCAAAAAACCCCCGCAAGTGTTCTGATGCACTCCATCCTGGCACAGCACGGTTCCACTTTGGAGAAATGGTCACAAGGCCTGCATCAATATTTTGCATGAGAGATTTTCTTTCTAGTTCTATACACTCAAAATATCCAGAAAATAATGATAAGCATCCAAAGGCTTACATATTTATCTGAACATAATACAAATTGTGTCTGCTATTTAAAATGCATATGATTAACAGAATTTCTTTTTACTTATATAAACACAAATCCAAGAATTACTTAAAATGAGATCAATGTGAGTCTGTAGTTATATTTTAATACTCTTAATAAATCTATTTGGTATCTAGAAAGGAAATACTGGGAAAAGTGCCCTGAAGCAAAGCCCAAAGTCTGGAGCAAACCACTAATAATCTTCTTTCAAGCATGCTCCATCCAGAAGGAGTTGCACAGGTGAATAAGGGGAGTAAGAAGGAATATAAAGTTATCGACCACAGTTCTGCAACAGTTACAAATAGAGGAATCTAATATTTCTCAAAGGAATAATTACTTAAAAGATGACACGGACACATAACTTCAGGAATGTCCTGAAAATTAATTACTACAGGCTCACAAAAGCATTTTATCTTTCTGCAATGCCATTTGAAATGTTGGTAACCAAGACAAGCAGATGTTTTTCCTCTAGCAATATGAACAGTTGAAATGCAGCAGTTAAAAAATGAGAAATATGAGTCAGATTGAGAGATTTTCACAAGATGACAGTCACTTGCCCAATCCTAAATTGAGGTATCAGCCTATAGCAGGTGTTCTGAAAAATGCTGCACGGCTACATGGACTCTTTAAGATTAGTGTGAAGATTCAGTTCATCTATGGTAACGCAAGCTTTGGGGTTGTGGTTTTTTGTTTGGTTTAGAGGTTTTTTGGTTTTGTTTTTAATAGGAAGGGGAGACAGCTAGGCTGCCCTATCATTTTGGTTAAGTTGATCTTCCAGAATATATTAGTATGGCTCCACTGAGAACTACAAATATTTACATATAGAAGTTCAATATGGACCACATCGCAAATAACAGCTAAGGTACCACAGGAGTAAATGAATTCTTTCCATAGGCTTCCTAAATCAGATGCACAGGTTTTCACTGTAATCCTACATGCTTCTTTTTTTTTTTTTCCGTGAATTGAGAATTTGTGTAAGCTCTTCAGTGTTAAGAGCTGTCACTGCCTGGTCAAAATGTGCACCAGACATGAGCAGCCATTGCTGGATTCTACACGCTAAAGTCATGTTACTTGTGTTTCCTTACCACTTGGTAGTGCCTAGCACTGTCTCAGGTGAGAGCCTCTCATCTATTACCCCTTCATTCAATTCAGATACAGACTGCAGAACCTGTGTTGATCTCACAGACATTTCAGTAGCCTAATCATAGCCTTTCCCACAACTCTATTTAAATCTTGGCTTGAAATACTCTGGGGATATATGAAAGCATTAATATTGGGAGAAGATACTTCAGAAAATAGTAAGTTTAAGAAAGACTTAAATTACTAGAAATTCAAAAATAATTGAGAAAATAATTTTGGTTAGAGGAAATGTAGAGATAAGTTGAAAATGTTAGAAACATTATTTTTTCCCTTAGTGAAAAGCAAACCATTTTTGTTCAGAAAAATAAAAATACCCTGGTTTTCATTTTTCTATATTAAACATTCCACTGAACAAGAGCTAGACAACCAAGAAAAAATGCAATTAAATTAGTAGATTTGATTCATTTTTTTTCCTTCTCATTTTGCCACAACTCCTTTCATAATTTCCTTGCTCCCATCTCTGAAACAATTCAAATCTATTGGAAAATATGCCTTCTCAGGCTTTCCAGCTATTGAGTCATAAAAAGAAAATATTTTTGCATCTCTCCAGAAATAGTTTTCCTTCATCCTCAAATACATAATGGAGTTTGAAGTCCAACATGCAGGTAACCCATTTGGAAAGGACATTATTTTTGTCTGCCCATTTATCTATGTTATCTGTTCAGTCACTCTTTCCAGCTAAGCAGAACACAATGAAGGGTTAAAATCCTTCCACTTTTAGTTTTTCCTCACCACCTTCTGAAATATCACCCAAAAGAGATGCTAAAAGACAGAAGAGGAGGCAGATATACAAGTCAGCTCCAAGTAGTGCTTTGAATGTTTGTAACTACAAAAAGTAATCAGGAATCCCCAAAATGCATCATCACTGAACTGCATACCCTTATTTACAAATATCCCAGCAAAAAACTTGCTCACCACTTTAAAACATCTGTGTTTAAACAGAAGCTGGAATTTTTCACTGTACCAAAAAGCTGAAAATAAAAACCATTCTAGGTTTGCCTTAGTATGTGCCCATACAACAGCTTTTATTCTTGTTAAAAAAGTAAACACATATCCAACCTAGATGATTCTATGATTCTACCTTGTACATGTTTACACACATATACACAAACAGGAGGAGGGACAAACAAGAACAGTTATATAAACATCAATAAACTCCCACTTTTTTTTCTGCGAATTTAACTTATTTTTACTTCAGACTGTATATTTTAATTAGAATAGAACAGCATATCTAAACACTGATCTTACTACCCCTGGTTTGGAAACAAGTCTGAAGTAAGGTCACCTGTACTAGCACATTAAATAAATCCTTGCTACCTGGACTGCTAACACTTTCACTGTTAAGTTTGCTTCAGATGATACATAATCCTCAAAAATAAATGAAGAAAATGAAAAGGTAAAAAACTCAAATTTTCATCAGAGATGCTATATGTGGCATTACACTTAACTGTTCTGATTACCAGTGGTCTCCAGTGAGACACTCTGCAATTGTAGCCATGATTAAAATATCCTAGTGGTAAGTGAGGATCAGTATCAAGTGAGATACTTGAGTTCTGTCTATGGAATATAGTATGGACAAATTAAACACACTTTCAAATAAAATCCTTTTGATAACAAATATATTTGCTGTAAAAACTATTTTGAAGGGGGGTGCGCATTAAAACAGCAGTCCTGTCTTAAAGGTGGGAAATCTCGTGCCTGCAGACAGTTTTGATGTGAGCAGGCACTCCCTTAATGACCTTGTGTTGGTCAATACATAGACGTATCCTGGACAAGTGGGAACCCTCCCTAAAGTGGTCCTGATTCTCACAGAGCAAAAGCCTGAATTATTAATAGGAGGTTTTCCACTGTGTGATCAACTGTATGTTCACAAAGTTTTCATTACTCATGATTTTACCCACTGTGTGAACATGCATTTTCTTTGAAGTCTGACTCTTTCTAGTATGGAGAAGATCTCTACACAGCTCTGTTTAAGATAATGAAAGTTCCAGTATGAAACAACAGTTTTAAAACTGACTTAGTATTCCTCCCCCTTTTAATTTATACAATAACACCAAGACTTTGGTCCAGAGAATGATCACTGTATACGGTTCTAGTAGACCTTTTGAGCCTTACTGGCAGCAAACTATAAAGAACAAAGTTGCTTAGGACAGGCTACACTTTTAGGTGCCAGAATCCAGGCTTGAACTAAAAAGATGAAAGGCAGTTTACACAAAACAAGGATGTATATTCTCCTCTGTCCTCTACTCTTGTTGCTTCAACACTTGCTCTTTTTCTCTGTTGTGTGTCCTGACACAAAATGGCCAATTACCTTCAAACAACCATCTTCACACTTATTTGTATTTCAGAAAGATGGAGAAGGATTCTTTTCGTGCAAGTGTTTGCGTAAAGGGAATATTTTCTCAGATGACTGCTTTTTGTCAAATTTCACCTGGGAACCTAGATGACTTGCTCCTGTTAGCAGATCTCAGAAGATTAGGATGGCATCCTGCTATTCTTTCATTTACCTGTTCCCTAGTGAGTCTTGCACGCTGATCAGTTGTAGATGTGGCTCTAATTTTGTGCAATTTAGACATCACTTTATATAAAACTGCACAAGACTTTGGTGTACTTTGAAATAAAATCACTTACTCTACTGACTTTCTTTTTTCCTCCCTATGGCCTATGAAATATCTGTTGATATCGCAGTGCTGATCTGCAGCAGTTCTCCCTGCTGACTTAGGCCAGCAAGCTGCTCATGAATCTAGCAGATGTTTCAGTTGTCTAGGCCAATGGAAACCTTATGGACCCTTTTTTCTTCATGTCCTCCCAGGAGCAAATGTTAGTACAGTAGATATCTGGATGTGTGCCATGTAGCAACAGACAGAGGAAAAAGCTGCTGTGGGTTTGCTAAGCATGGTGCTGTATACTGATGGTATTTCTTTCCAGTCCTCTCTAAGATGGTTATTTACAAATGCCACATTCCTTACACATACCCAAATGTTAAATCTGGTTTTTTAAAACGTATCCCTATGCTTCCCCTGTTGTGCTATTGAACCTTAGATTAATATACAGATGTAAATTAGAAGAATACATTCAGGCGTTAGTCTTCTTTTTCCCTGCCAATATAAATTTAGAAGTGCCTAAATGCAAGTTGCATTTAGCACCATGTCCCTAATAGATTGCACACACTGTTTCAAGGAAACAGTTAAGGGGATTTAGGTACAGGAACAACTTATTTTTTTAAATTTAATTTAAAACAGATTAATTAAAAGGAAATTATATGCCTGAATTCTCCAGCTGCCCTCAAAAATAGCTATATGGAAAATAATTTTTTTAATCACTTGACATCGTTTTCACAGTCGATGGAAGAAACAAACAGTCTCTTTTTCAAAATCTCTGAAGTTTTTATTCTAGACTGTTTCTTTTTTCATTATGACCTTTGGATCCCTTCTATTTTTTGAGAATTAAACATGGAGTCTGTCAGTAACAGTGGACTATGAATAAAAAGCTTCAACTCAAATATCAACATTTGTCTGAAATTCTTGTCCTACTGTTCTTAAAGGTAATGAGTTGGTATGAGAAAAGGGATGAGTAAAAAAACATTTTCCAAATTTCTTCACTTTATGCACTCATGTGATGTATTTTTAGATACAGGCATTTGTGAATCCTCTCTCATAAGTCAGTTAAATTCTGACTCCTCAGAAAGCACAAAAAGGGACAGGACAGGTGTACCTGTGTGAAGTCAACAGCAGAAGTAGGAGCTCAGTTAGAATTGACCTCTGATTTTCCTCAAAAGTCAGTAAAATGCTACCATTAGCTTAAGTATTACCTGGACTGAAATCTTTGCCTTGCCTACTGTATCTAGGCCAATAGGTCAACAGTGTAACTTTGTTCATCGGTTATTTTAAATTTAAAAAAAAATGCATATTTCTAAGGAAGTAATTCAAACTCCTCACAACAACAGGGTTGTCAATGCAACACTGCAAATGTTCCATCTTCCTTAAAATGATATCTTGGTATGTCCTTTTGCACAAAGAATCCCTTACGGATCTGGAATGAGAGTCAAGTTTAATTGGATTTTTTGCCTTTTGATTTCAGTTAATTTATCAGCTCTATGTAAACACTCATGCATTTTTATGACTAAGATCTATTTTAAAAATTACCGAGTATTAAGGTTTTTGCAAATAACAGTTATTAAAAATTTGGGGTTTTTTACTGCATCTATATTTGTAACACCCATCTAGGATTTGGGAAAACCAATTCTATTCACACCCACATTTTGCACAATCTTTCTTATTTGTGTTAGGTTTTAAAAAAAGATACTTGATAGATCTGAGTAACTTCAAACATGATGAGTGATAACATTTTTGACCACTCTTAGTTTTCCTCTGGTAAATGTCTCTCTGCACTCTCTTAACAGTGGTGAATACACCATATTTCAGTTTTGACAAACTGGTATTTTCTGTGGAAACTCTATTTTATCAAAGTAATTATAGCTACCTGTTTCCCCAAATCCTCTATTACATATAGGCCTGTTATGGAATCTAAGCAGAGTGGAAAATAACTTCTTTAGGTTTACAACATGAAAAGAGTCAAAAGAGTTAAGCAGGATGAGACAGAAACAAAACTGAGTGTTCTGCCACTAAGGTGACACGGCTGATACACAGAGAACATTTGCATGGCTTTCATTAAAAACTAGGGTATTAACTCATCGTGTTAAAAGGAAAAGCAGTAAAATTATGTTCACAATTTCAAAATTAGACATGTGGGACACATTTGCAAGCATAAATTCTTTGGTTAGCTTGCTAGGCTCTGCTTATTATCATTATTATAATGTTTATGTTCATTTTTTGTTTTATTGTGGTTCATATACAGTCTGTCTTAGGGAACATCTTCTCACATTGCTCACCTTGTGTGTTTTGCTCCGATGCTCCATCATTTGAGTCTTGTTTTAGGACACAAATATAGAAACCCTAGTATAAATCTGTCACCTCTTGCAGGATGAATCGGAATGTTTTAAAGTTTTTTTAATGTCTCAGCTGTTATAATTTGGATTGGGGTATGCAGCATTTCAAGCATGGAGAAACATTTTGTGTTTCTAATTTCCTAATGCGTAGTAGTATCATTAAGGGTGTTTAACATATTACATTAATAGCATGCTGTTTCTTCCTATTTTATAAGAAAATGCAGTTGTACAATGCAACAGTAAAAAATATTCCCAATGTTATTATACTTTTAATCACATCTTCTGCAGGTGCACTTTTAAACAGAATGAGAAATTTCCCTATGGATTAGATCTGGTGTTAAAGTAGGGCTTTTTTCCTGCAAGGTAAAAAAGAAAATTAATTTTTTAACTAGAACATAAATGTTAAATGAGAAGAAAAATTTGAACTATCATGTCTTTCAGAAAATACAGCATCTGTGACTTCTATCACATTGTCTAGTGAATCAGGTCCTTGACTACTCTGACAATGACAATGTGATTGGTACTTCTCAATTTTCTTTCTCAGGGTACATCTGCTTCTTACAAACTGCTTGAGATCTATGAAACAAAGAGTGTTCTTCCTAAAAGTTGCAAATAACAACATGCATATGGAGTATGCCATCCTGCAGATTAATTCTGTCATGTGCAGGTCTCCATTTGCATGAACTTCTTCTTCTAAGATATTATGGAAGATGCCCAGGCAAGTCAGTCAACAAGATCCCCTTTAATTCTGGCTGTACCCTTGAATAAGTAGTTAATTTTTAAATTTCTCTGAATATCTGGGCAGCTTCAGGCCTGCAGGATAAACTTGTGTTATGACAGTACAGTTCTCCTTCATCCTGTGCCTCATTTGTTCATCTTACTTGTCATCAGTTCTTTATGCAAAAAAAGACCTTGGATGTATGCCTGCTGTTTTCACTTCTTTCCCTGACACCATGAAATAATGGCATCTCTGAGAAAAGGTAGTAATGAGTAATACCTGCTGGTGCTGATGAAAACAGCCATATTTTCTGGCCAATGTCACAGTGTGTAACAAAATACAGTCACCTTCCCAGACATTGCATCTGAAGAGACACATTGTTCTTTGCCACAGTCTGCTGCAAGTTAGCAGGAACCTAGATATACTAAACTGTGAGCACCACATAGAATCAGTAGTGGAGTAAAGTCAGTGGGTAAGAAACCCTCATCAGGCATTTCCCTCAGTTCTAAGACTGCATATAAAACTCGCACACTCTTTTCTCCCTATTATTCAGTGGCACAGTCCACAGGAAAGGCTCAGGTGTCAGGCCACCTAGATTTCCACTAATTTGTTTGCTACATTGGAAATTAAGATCAGGAAAAAAAAAAAAACCCACACAGAGGAAGTTTCCATATGGACATGTCTCCACATTGAGACTAATTTTTATCTGGAAGAACAAGATGAGGCAAGTTCTCTTACCTTCTATGTGTGATTCTTTCCACCTGCAGCTCTACATGTGTCTCCAGAGTTTATTAGTGTCAAGGTCCTGACTAGCCTAAGACATCAGTGTCAAAGGGTCTTCATTTATCACAGCCAGATACTTATGCCAAAGCAGACACGGATGAGTCTCATTTCTGTCTCTCTCTTCTGAACAATGCAGTTCCCATACATGTGTCATTTATTGTAAATCACCAGATTCAGGCTTTCAGCAACATAACATCTCTTACCAACAGTGGGAGAGAGGGAGGTAGTATGTCTTGAGTCTGGCTTGTGGAACACAAGAGATCCCCTATCTCCTCTCTATGGAAGTTCTCCAGGTAACCAGGTCCAAGACTACCATTATAATTAATACTATGATCTATGTATAATTTCCAATACTTTCTTTTTTTGGCACAGTTTGGACCTCTTTATCTAATGCCCAGGGAATACTCATATGCTGCAGTAATCCCTGTTCTTCTTAGCTCCAAATGACAAGAAAGTCTGGTTTACTGGGTGATATGTGAGTAGGATAACTGTACATGCAAAGGTAATCAAAGCCATGCTCGGACTTCCTGCTTTTCTCACAAGTGTGCGATGTAACCTGAAACAAAGTGGCAATCTCCATCATGCTATCAACAGATTTCCAGCCTGAAGTTGCTTATACATTGGCACAAAATTCACACTCAGAGGAAAGACTGAGTAGATTAGATGAAGACATCTTCCCATGTATTTGCAAAGAGTGTGAAGAACCATCAGAAGGACCCAGATGGGAAGAGGTTCGTACTAATACCTTAATAGCAGTACAGATTGCTTTCTGATTGGCCTTAAGAAAAGATTGGAAATACTTTTGCATGATGAGAAGTCAGATCTGATAGCAGCTGGCACAGCTGGTAGATGCTAGGAGTAAGGTTGTAGTTCCAAAGAAATCTTTGAAGACACCTTAGAAGAAAAAATGCCACGGACACCTGAGGCACTGTCCTGGTTTTGGCTGGGACAGAGTTAATGTTCTACCTAATAGCCGGTACATTGCTTTGTTTTGGATTTAGTGCTAGAATAATGTTGATAACACACTGATGTTTTGGTTGTTAGTAAGTAATGCTTATACTAAATCAAGGATTTTTTAGTTTCTTATCCTTTGCCATTGAGGAGGTGCACAAGAAGCTGGGAGAGACCATGGCCAAGATAACTGACCTGAATATCAAAGGAATATTCCCTACCATAGAACATCATGTCCAGTATATAAACAGGGAGGTACAAATCACTGCTCAGGCATTGCTCAGCAAGTGGTGAGCAACTGCATTGTATGTTACTTGTCTTTTCTTGGGTTTTATTTATCTTTTTGATGTTATATTAATTTTCATTACAATTATTATTGTATTTTTTATTCTTATTGTTTTATTTTAATCAATTTCATTTAATAAACTGTTCTTATCTGAACTCATGAATTTTAACTTTCTTTTCCATTCTTCTCCCCATCCCACAGGGAGTGAGGAGTGAGTGGCTGCATGGTGCTTAGTTGCTGGCTGGGGTTAAGCCATGAGAGTGGCTCAGGGAGCAGCTGTGTGGTATAACTTAATAGTTAAGACTTGTTTCCATACCTGAGATAAGCAGCTCAGTTTCTCAAGCAGAAAGTGATGACTGGGCTAAGAGAACCAGTCACCTGATTCTTTAAGGAAAACAAACAAGCAAAGCAAATGTGAAGTAAGGATGGGTCTACTATTTTTGTCAGAGTTTATCTCTGTTTTTCTTACAGTAACAGGAGCAGGAGCAGCACAAAAGTGTTTTAGCAGCGCAATAAAAGATTAGTCAAAACCAGTTTATACCTCAAAAGATTAGTATTTTTTTTGCTGCCACCATTGCACTATCATGTCCATGCTGCAGGAATGCCTGTCTAGAAGTCACACATTAAAAATGTTTGCAGTAAACAGGGTCTGCGTCAGTCTACAAAAAAAAATAAATCATAATAGCTCATTCGTCTTCAAGAGAGAATTTGTCCAGGATATGACACTGCAGTGACCGTTTCTTGCTTTCTTTTTTAACTCTAGGGTAAAAATATCATGAAGTAAAACAGGACAGCTTTTCACAACTATCTCATGTCTGATCTGTGTCCTGTCCCAAAAGAGCCTTTCCACTTTCCTGGGGCAAATGATATTCCATCACAGGTATGAATGCACATTAGATATTCTGGGGGACCCTTTTGGACTCCCTCCAGTTTCTGTAACTGAAGATATGCCATTGTATTACTCAATAAATGTGCTGGCTGATCGATTAATCATATGTCTGGCTTTATGATTTAATTTTGCATCTCCTTTTCTGTGTACTAACACTCTTCTTGCCTTAACTTTGTTCCTGCCAGTTTTTTAATATTCGTCAGTTATTATATCCATTGCCTGCCCATTATTCCTAACCTAGCTTCCAGGCAACAAATTTACCCTAATCCACCTGGAGTATGGTATATTTTCCATTTAATTCAATGGTAGCTTGGAGAAACTACTGATGAGAAAGATATCTTAAAGACAGAAAAAATTCAGTTGTTTGTTTGGGTTTTTTTCAAACGTATCTTTTAAAATAGGATAATTTTCAGCACCAACTAAGCAAATTATCTGGACCAAAATAAATGAACACAAACATCATCAGGTGATGTCTGAGTCTCTAAGCTGTTGGGTTTCTGCAACTGAAGTAAAGAATTTAGGTTTGATAAATTAAAACCAGTTAATATAGTTTGCACCATAGTCTGATCATCTGTCATGAGGTGTAAATGAGCTTGTTCTGAATGCAGTTCAGAGCAGCCTGGGTTTGGTTTACTGGAATAAGGATCTATAAAGATGATAAGGCTGGACACTGGCACTTTGAGAAATTTTGAGCCACGGATGTTTGCTTGCTGAAAAAAAGTAGTCTTTATATGGAAATATGACCTGCATCTGATAGATAAGTAAAATCATATTTAAGGCTCATCCACATCAGGTATCACAATATAAGAAATAATATGGTAGTTTGCTAGGATAGCCTTTTAATGTTACTAACTGCCTTTATTATTTAACTCTACATAGCATTATAACATGAAGCAACTGCTATTGACATTAATATTTTATTCCAAATCACAACAGGATTTCCAACAGCAACAGCCATTAGGGAAAGAAGCCTATGACTAATTTTAACAATATGTCAGTCCATGATAAAAGAAAATGAGATCCCAAACCCAACAAGCTTACCCGTTATGAATGAGTATGTGTGTAAAACCTGCTGAGACACATGATTTAAAAGAACTGACACATGGGTGTGCCAGTCAACTAGGAATTGCAGTGTATGGGGTCTTTCTGAGAGCTTTCAGCAAATGTTATTGTAATACTGTTGTGCTCCCTGGGGGGCTTAGAAAAAGCTTAACATATCTTTGCAGAGGGAAAACAATGATAAGATGAATGAGATATAACAGAATTTTGAGAAGGAAATATTTCTCATGTTTGTTTCATAACTCAGAAAGGGTGTGATGGGGTCTTTCTGCAGCAGCCTTTAGGTTAGAGGTTAGTTGTGCAAAATTCTAAGAAAAAAGACCTTCTAGAAATGGAGTAAAGAAGATCTGTTTGCATGCTTAGGGCCACAGGAGGTCCCAGTGTGTATGAGCTACATATAGCCATTTTGATATTTTTGTTCATGAATAAAACATGCAACTTCAGTAGCTCTGAAATGTGAAACTTCAATAACGTTGAAAATCCATACATGTGGCAAATGCATTAATATTTATATGTATTGCTACATTTATATGATGTATGTGCTTTGCCGAAATGAGCTCAGGAAATCATAACCTGCTTTCCTAGGTTATCAACTTTCTTCGCAAAGTGAAACATTTTCCTCTGCTCTGTTCCCATTCTACCCTTATCTTTCTGTTTATTCTTGTTCTGTGGTGGCCTGACCAATTGATCAGGAAGATAAAAGACAACTAAAGGGAGATAGATAAGGAAATTTCAATAACCCCTCCCCCCTAACATGATAATATATAAAGGGAATTGAGAAATACGTTCAGCTTACTTTTATTAAAGTGGTTGTGTGCCACTATGGCTTAAAAAGACTTCTTAAAACTAATAAGTAATGAGAACAATTTGCAAACCTGAAAAATGTTCCAGTAATCTGCGCTCTGGATTTCTGGTCATGGCATATTTTCTTACATGTAGAAGCTGCACAGCATTGGCTTCAATCCATGTGCATATGTGTTGTTCTGACTGTTACAGCATGTTATAGAAAGATGGAAACCAGCAGCAGCTACAGCCTTGCTTCTTGCTACCATCAGTATGTTTCTTTGTCATCCCGATTGTTTTTTAAAAAAACATTGTTACTGGATTTGTCTAAACAGAGAAACTCCTGAACAAACTTCAGTGTTCTTTCTGTGACATTTGTTATGCAGAGCTGAAATGTGGTCATTGCTCTGTCTTGATTGAGAGTAGAAACATTCAGCTAAGGAACGTTTTGAACTTGCTTATCTGTTACATTTGCTGCTTTGGTATAATTCCAAGACTACTAAAAGTTGTATATGTTCTCTAGTTTGATCTTGACTGAATACCAGACATTTCAATATCTGTTACTTTCAGGTAGTATATGTATGATTACTGAATTTAGGCAGCTTGATTCACACAATCATAGAATCATCTATTTTGGGAAAGACCTTTAAGATCATCAAGTCCAACCATTAACCCTACTCTACCAAGTCCACCACTAAGCCATAGCCACAAGCACCACATCCATATGGCTTTTAAACACCTCCAGGGATGGTGACTCAACCCTCCCTGAGCAGCCTTTTGCAATGCCTGATAACCCTCTCAATGAAAAAGATTTTTCCTAACGTCCAGTCTAAACATCCCCTGGTGCAGCTTGAGGTCATTCGCTCTTGTTCTGTTACTACCTACTTGTGAGAAGAGACCAGCACCTACTTCTCTACAACACCCTTTCAGGCAGTTGTAGATTCATCAGTATCTCTTTATAATTCTTGGGAACTTTTGTGGGTTTTTTGAAAGTCTGGCTTTCTCACTATATCTGACCTTAAACTTTTCTGTTGGATTTGTAGTTTCTGTCTGAACTAAAGCAAATTGCCATGCCTTTGCAGTTTGAGATGGCAGGGCAGAGAACCCACATTTATGTCTTTTTAACATAGCACCTTGGTAAACCAAGACATTTCTGTTAAGGTTACAGTCCATAACATTGTGCATCATGCTCTAGCATCCTTAGCAACCTCCCAAGTTGTACCTAATGCCAGATAATATCAAAAACTGAAATCAATGCTGATGCTTTTCCACCCAGCTAGCCAAGAAAAGCTCACGTCCAGTGATGTGGCTGATGTTTCATATTTTATGTCCTGACATAAAAACTTTAATTTGGATACTTTATGAACAATTTCTGAAGTATGTATGTACAATGCTTTTTTTACTAGCTTCCTGGCATATGAAATCCATAGCAATGAGAATATTTAGCTTTTGATTCCTTTAGCTGCAATCTTTTGGTAACACTTGGCTACCAAGCACATTACTATTAGCTGATTATATTATAGTGTCCTTGACAATTGTTGATAGACGTATTTTAAGTCAATATTATATCTTTCATGACTGGTATACTTCTGCCAATGTACAAGTTATCTTATACAAGTCAATAAATTAAGGAAAATTAATGTCATCGCCCACTTATCATAGCCATAAAATCACTCTCCTTGTTTTAGAGAAATCCGTTATATGTAATCTACCATAATTACATGTATCACTTTCCAGCAATTGCTCAAGAATAATATCTTACGGTTTTTCAGAGCCACTGTTACCATTATGTCATTTTGAATGGCAAGAATTTATCTCAACCCGCTTTCATCTACTTTGAAGTATCATAAACATGTTATCATGCCTACAAACCAATCAGTTATATGAAGTGATAGCTGACTTCTCCATTTACTGAGATATTTTCACCATCTTGCAGTTCAAGTACTTTCTTAGCAAGATGATATATACTACTTAGTGCATGCATTAAAAATCCTTGTTTTCCTGTTGTTTTTTCTGAGATCAATAATGTGGTGGGGTTTTTTGTTTGTTTGTTTTGGGGTTTTGTTTATTTGGTTTTGTATGTGGTTTTGTTTGTTTGCTTTGGTTTCTTTTCCTTTTTGTTATTGTTTATTCAGTTGTTTCATTTTGTTTTGTTTGTTTGTTTTTCTTAGAAACATATCAGCTATTCCTTGGTATGTTCACTGCTCTTCAAACTATTTTTCCAATTATAATCAGAAAAAGAGGGTATACTATAAAAATAATTTGTATCCAAAACTACATCAGAATCTAGTCACAAATTTCAGAATGACACAGTTTAGAATAGAAACTGATTTAGAGACTGGCTTTATTTTCAGTGTCAGCCAAAAGAAGAAAATGAAGATATATGAAGATTTCTAACAGTCTGAGATAGCTGATACATGGTTACTGTATATATATTAAAGGAAATTACATTGCATCTCATTAGGACATTCAGAGGAAGCTGATCTATTTGTTTCGGAATTGTTTTCCTTCTCACTGTTTAGTCATGTTTTAAGTGCTTCAAATCACTACAAGAATATGAACATTTTTTCTGTCCTTTAGTTGGTCATCATCCAGTTGATAAGACTAAATAGGGATTTCAGAATGCAACACACACAGCATTCAACAAACTGAAACATTTGCCTGCTGCCACAATATGATTTAGGCCTTTGGGAGACAATCAAGAAAAAGACAGAATAAAAACAACTTCTGAACTTGATGATACTATAAAACTTCTGATTCTAGGTTTTGGTTGTGTAACTCCTGCAATAGAGAATGGACTACTTAAAACCTAAAATGATCCTTTTCAAAGTCCTTCCTTTCTGCAAGGTTTTCAGGAGCTCTACCAGACCAGAGACAGAGGAATGATAGCATATTTTAGCTGTAGAAAGACAGAGAGGCTGAAAAAATCCATCTATACAGTAAAAAAGATTTTATAACCTTTGTAATAAAAGAGAGATCATGAAGAGGAAAAGTAAGGGAAAGAGAGACATGTGATCTTTAGCAAGGCACCTCACAAAGGGAGCTTAATTTTCTAAGCTATTTCCCAACCATGGAGGCTGAAGTTCCATTTATATTGCTAAATAAAAGTCCAGGGATTGATCTTTTGCTGAAAGGCTGAGTGTTGCCAGCTGGCTGTGGTCCACAGTGTTTAGGGCTAACTACCTCTGTAAGAAATTTGTCTTGGAGAGAGCAAGCTGAATTATTCCAAAAGAAAGAGCCAGGAAGTGCTGTTAACAATTAGTCAGTAAGGATGCTATGGTACAGCAGTGACCTCAGTCTCTGGCCCTTTTTTAATACAGTACAGAGTTACCCGGAGAGATCTTTAGCTTGTCTTCATCCGTTGTGAGCCATCTGACTCTACAGATGAAAGAGAGACATCTTAAGCAAAGATCTGTACTGGTAGTATATAACTAGCTCTAATTTAAGAGTCTGTATCCAAGCTACATTAATTAGCATAAAAATGAAATGTTGTATTCTTTTGGTTTTAAACCTAATCTTAGAAATGTTTCTTATGCCCTTCCTACCCTTCCTAATTTACAATGTTCTGTTTTACTGTGTTCTTATTGTTTTCACTGTTATAAAACGAACAATGTTGAAAGCCTTCAGCTGATTCCATGCTTAGGTATATGTTTGATTTTTAATTCTTCTGCAGAATGCAATGAGAATATTAAGAAATATTAAGAGCTTTGCTGGATTGGGGCCAAGATTAACATTGCTAGGAAGACTAAGCTATATTTTACATAAGCTTTAACTGGAATGTTCATAGTTTTTCTCTGTAATGTTGAAAATGGACTAGATTAAGAGAAAACCAGAATGACAGGTACCCAGAAATCAGCTTCGGCTAAGTAGACTACAGACATTACACAGTGAACCACAGCAGGAAGGATAAGTTGAAGGTTGTCAGTTTGCCTAATACTGAACAAAAACAAAAGTCAGTTCCTAAATGCTTGAATTAATAGGACCATCATGGATCTCAAATCCAGTTTAATCCTCTTTGGCAGCATAATGCTTTTCTAAAACCATATAATCAAAGGGTGTGGAAGAAAATGATCAGGTTTAACACATAGACTAGAATTTAGGCCTATGTATAAAATCTATGAATTTCATACATAATTTAGAAGATGCATTTTCTTATATTCTTATGTATAAGAAAATTGAAGACTTTCAGTAAGTGATTCAGTAATTTTTTTTTTATTCAGTGGGGTTTCTTTTCATCCACAAAGCACCTTCTTTTACCAGCATTTTCCTCCTGATGAAACAACCTTTCCAATGTTCATCATGAAGGGCTGTGTTTTATAATACCAGCAATGTCAAGCTGATTGTAGGCATATATTGCAAAGCTACAACTTTCAAAAGTAGGATTTTATTTCCCAATCTTCAAAATAATGCATATGTTATTATTAAGGGTCAAAATTTTTCTTATTAATTCCTGATGATTTATGATCAATCAGGAATGGGGCCACATTGCATTAGGTGTTATAATGCCTTCCCTAATCTTATTGCAGTCCAAATAAACAAGAAAAGAGAGAACTGAAGAACAGAAACAAAACACTCTGACAGGTAGGTATTGTGGCAGATCCCATCATGCTGGGGGTATAATTTCAGGAAGGAAAATTGTAAGAAGTTATTAGGTAAGTGATTAAACTGAAAGGAGAAGAGGGTATGCAAATCAATGAAGAAAGTGGTAGGGGAAAGAAATAGGTCAGAACGGGACTGCTGGAGTAAAGTTAAACCAAAAGTTCTCTGAGAAGAGTGGCCAGGGGTAACTGGACTGAGGTGCCTCTACACAGAGCAGACCAGTCCCTAACAGACACACAACATCTATGTTTCTGCTTTAGCTGATCTCATAATCCTCCTAGCTCAACTTGGAAAGCAAATACTTCTCTAACTATTCAGCTTTTGAATCACCTATGTGTGAAATCTTATTTTCAAATGTCTTTATATTAGAAAGGAAATCATTGAGGTCAATACTCTGTAAAATTAATTAACTTTTTTTGTTTAGCCATCGGCAGTTCCAGTATTGAAAAAAAATTATGCTTGCCATTGGTATGTGGACCTGGTTCATTTGCAGAGTTGCACATTAAGGTCTTACTATACACATTGACATGGTTCCTGTTTTAGTTTCTTTTGCCAGTGAACCATGTGAGTAAGGTTTCCATAAGCATGAAGGGATATGTTCATTAATAATTTTTTTACACTTTTTAAATGATCTATGGGTAAGGACAATTTATCATGTATTCTGACTTGATCAGAGTCTAGAAAGTGGTGAGAATAAATTTAATATAAGAAATACATAAGTTTCACTTAAATGTTTCTGTGGTTTTAATTATGTCATGTTACTGAAAAATAATAATCAAATCTGCATGAAAGAAAGCTCATTTCAAGACATACGATTTGTAACTTCCCAGGAAATCTTCAGTGCCTGCTCTTTTTCTTGATCTTTCTCTTGCAAGAATTTGGAAATGGATTTTTGTTTCCATATCTGTACAATCTAAATTATTTTCTTTGCCATCAAAGGAAATCAATAAGGCATCTTTTTACACAAATTCATTGTGATGAATGTGGTGGGGGAAATTATGCACAGACAGTTGTATTACATACAGTGTATAAACTAATGGCCATTTTGACTTCCAGTGGGAAATACTTCTTAGGTGAGTTAGTTACTTATTAAAATGGACCATATTGTACTGAGGAATTTCAGGAGTTTTGAAAACTCTACGCAGTAAAATGAGGACTTCAACATATGAATCTAATTTAAGGCACAATTTCAAAAGTCTGAAGAGTACATATCAAATTTCACTTAGAGCCTGTCTGTGCAGGCCTATTTTGTAGTGGTAGAGAAGTTGTGAATTGGTCATTATGAAGGACTGTTCAAATCCTCCTCAGATTCATTCAGAAGTGCTGATTACTGCATTTAATGGTTTTGGTAGAGTTTTTCTCATGTCTCTTCTTAGACTTTTGTCAGATGTCATTTATGTATTGATTGGATGTGTCCATTAAGTGAAAGCACAAAGTTTTGTCATTTATAGCAAGATGGTCATATCATCTTTCTATAATGGTCTTGTCTGGGATTCAAATTATATGAGTAACTCGTAAAATAAAAGAAAAATTTATCCATATGATCCATGGTGCCAATTTAAGAAATAATAACTTTTGTTGAATAAAAAGGTCCTTACCTGTGTGCACAGTCTAGTGTGGATTTTGAATCAGAACACGAATCACAAAATCACAGACTAATTTCTGTTGGAAGGGACCTCTGGATGTCATTCAATCCTATTCCCCTCTTGAAGCAGATTAGGTTGTTCAGGGCTATGTCAAATATTGAAGACCTCCAAGGAGGTTAACCCCACACTCTCTCTGATTAACCTGTGCTGATGTTTGACAAAAAAATTAATTTTTCATTTTATGTAATCAGAATCTCCCTGATGCAAGATGTGTCTGTTGCAAAGTCTGTTTCTGTCTTGGACATTAAACAAGTTGAAGACTGATCTCCAGTGCTGAAGACAGCTGATGTGGAACAGACCACATTCACAACATTAAGCAATCTTGTCCTGCAAAAGTGGGAAGTTGCATCCATCCATTTGTTGTGGATGGCTCCTAGACTATGTCATCTCTTCTCTAGTCTTAGGAATGGTTTGAGAGCAAAATGTGAAGGCCAAAAATGTACAAAGGACATACCAGGGATTCTCCTGTATAACAGTACAGATCAAGTTCCAGTGTTTGGAACTAGCACTGATTAATTTAAGTAGCTACCCCCTAGATCCATTTTATTTAATATTGTAGATGTGACCTATAATTCTACAAGAAATGCTATTATAGTGTGTAACTGATATGGTTTGTCCCACCTACTAATAGGTGTATTTGTTTTCTTCTACAATATCGCAGATCCGTCTATTTGCACTCCTCAAGGTGAAAGGACAGTCTTCCGGTTGTATTGTCATCACATCTGGCCACACACTAAACTCTCAGCTTCTGAGAGTATCTGAAACGTGACCTTACTGCGGCCTTTCAGTACTTAAAGGGGGCCTATAAGAAAGATGGGGACAACATTTTTAAAAGGGTCTGTTTCAAAATGACAAGGGGTAATGGTTTTAAACTAAACGAGGGTAGATTTAGACTAAATATAAGGAAGAAAACACTGGAACATGTTTCCCAGAGAGGTGGTAGAAGCCCCATCCCTGGAAACATTCAAGGTGAGGTTAGATGGGGCTCTGAGCAACCTGATCTAGTTGAAGACGTCCATGTTCACTGCAGGGGGGTGGAACTAGATGACCTTTAAAGGTGCTTTCCAACCCAAAACATGCTATGATTCTACAATTCTGTGATTCTATGATCTTTCTTATAGGTCCCCTTTAAGTATTCAAAGGCCCTAATGAGTTTTCCTTGAATCCTTCTCCAAGCTGAATAATCCCAACTCTATTAGCCTCTTCTCACAGGGTAGGTGTTTCAGTCATGTGATCATGTTTGTGACCCTCCTCTGGATCTGCTCCAACAGGTCCATGTATTTCTTGTACTGAGGACTCCAGAGCTGAATGCAGTACTCCAGATGAGGTCTCACTAGAGCAGAGTAGAGGGGGAGAATCACGTTCCTCAGCCTGCTGACCACACTTCTTTTGACACAGCCTTGATACAGTTGGCCTTCTGGACTGTGTGTGTGGCTCTGCTCTCTTTCAGGCTCCTTCTCAGTTGCTGCTGACTTGCCCTTGTACTTTAATCAGATTTTTGAGGGTTTCACAGAGAAAGTTGCTGCAGTTGAGCTCTCTTTTTAGTGTTTGCACAGCTTTACCTATATCTTCTGTCAGACACTGTTACATGTAGATGCATAACATTCACAAAACCATCCCCATACAACACTTCCTTCATAACCAGATATGTGCACCAGATAAGGAACTTGAGAGAAATTTCATGCATTGCCTCTTAGCATTTATCAAAATATTTATTGTAAATTTAGCTCTTTGAGTACTGTCAAACACTGATAGCTGGAAGTTGGCCAATCAACCAGACATCAATTGTTCTTCAGAAATCAGCCAGATTGATGCAACATATTTTCACTTAGTGGGAAGTATGACAATTTTAGCTGGAGCTTAATTTTAAAGTCAAAGGAGTCATCCTGAGAAAGGAGTGATTAAGTTATATACTGCAACTGTAATTTCTTAGGGGACACACATTTCTTAGTTGTTCACATCTCAACTATAAGAATAGGTGGTTAAAATTACAATATGTAGCTTTTCAGTGATTATTGTTACTGATATGAACAGATGTAAAATAATCTGTTTCCTAGTAAGTTTATCAATAAGAACTAATGCCTTAATTAGCAGCTTCATGAGAGAGAGACTTTAAGTGGAGCCCCTATCTCAGAACAGAACTCATTTTAATTCCATTGACCTGAAACATGGATTTTTAAGTTTCCTCTTTCAATAAGTCATTCATTAGTAGATGATTCCAATGACCAACTGTAAACACCTATCTGAGTAGTCCAAAAGAGATTATGCTGCAGAATTATCTCTTAAATAGTTTGTTAGATAGAAGAAATTCCATGCCTAGCATCTATAAGCAAGTCACCCAAAACAGAATTTGTGGAGAAAACAAATCTGTTTCCTAGCTTTCCAGTATATAAAAGCAGTTTCCATAGTGACAATCAGTAAAATTGTCTTAATATGGCTCTGAAGTTAATCAGGGCTTGATTTTCATCATGAGAAAACCAGAATTAATTTAACTGTAGTTTGTCATTTTTTATAATAATCCTATTTTTCCAAGTGAAAATATACATTCAAGAACTAGGAAGTTTTCTTCTCTGAGTCTAAAATTCAGAGCTCAGCATAAAGTTGAAGTGGTTGTCATAAATATTTTAATATTTATGGTTCAATATGAGCAACTGTATTTTAGTAATGTACTTATCTCGTTTGCATCTGGGATAGAGTTAATTTTCCTTCTTAGTAACTAGAATAATGTGTGGATTTGATTCAGTATAAGAATGTTGATAAAATACTAATGGTTTTAGTTGTTAGGAAATCAAGGACTTTTTAACTTCTTATTTTTGCTAGTGAGCAGGAACACAAGAAGCTGGGAGGTAGAATGGAAAGGACAGCTGACACCCAAAATAACTAAAGGGTTATTCCCTACCATAGAATGTCATGTTCAGTATATACGCTGGGAGGACGTGGCTGGGGAGTGGGTAGATCTCTGCTTGGGCATCGGTCAGCAAGTGCTAAGCAATTACATTGAGCATCACTCGTCTTTTCTTGGGTTTTATCTCTCTCTTTCCATTACATTTCTTTTCATTTCAATTATTATTCTTATATTTTATTATTATTACAGTTATTATTACATTGTATTTAATTTTAAGTATTAATTTTTTCTTAACTCACAAGTTCCACTTTTTTTCTTCTCAGTTCTCCCTATCCCACTGGCAAGGGAGGGATTGAGCAAGTCACTGCATAGTGCTTAGTTGTTGGCTGAGGATAAACCATGGCAGTACTTCATGTTGCATTCCATTTGATGAAATGTAACATAAGTTTAACACTCTTTTAAGCATAGGTGCTCCAAATTGCTCTGCTGTTGCACACAATCAAAATGCATATTAGTCAAGATTGATTTAACTTATTTTAATTTAGGCCAGGTCTATGCTGAGTTTGTAACAGAATGAATTTTGAAATGCACCCAAACTATCCAGAAGTATTCTGTTTTAACTATCTCTAGTTATTACTGGAAGCGTTATTTTTCTTCATGAGAGTATACATTATGGAAATAATAGTCATATTAGTATGTGTAAGTTCATTTGGATTTTCAACCTTTTAAACTTCTCAAATGTTTAATATGTGTCTCTTCCATTTTCATAACAAACTTGTATCTGTTATAATGATTCATAAAGCTTGAAGCAATATAAACACTACAGCAGGGATGTAATTTTTTTTTTACTTCCTAGGAAGTATAACATAGCTAAACTTGAAGCTACTAAAATAATGAGGAAATTACCAGCTAGGTTCTGTGATCTATCTATGCAAAAGTCATATTTGATTATTATATTGTCTCTTCAGAGTTTAAAGTCTGTATACCTGTGGATCATTCAAAAAAGTAGAGCTCAAGGGCTGTTTATTTTAGCGTTTCCATGACATTATATTCAATTCTGTGCTCCAGTTATATCCATAGCACGTATATGTGATTTGGATCTAGAAACTGATCCAGAGCCTGTATTAAAGGAACCTATATAAAAGCAGGGACATATATAAAAGGAAGACTTTAAAAGCTTAACTTATTTTTTTTCTGTTACTACTCTATTTAATACAATCAAATCTATGTACGTGTGTCCGTCCTTCTCTCTGTGATTACATTTTCCATGGCATTGTTTTAATTTCTGATTTTACATTGTTCCGAGTGTTACCTATGCATCTCACCAAGCAAAACCATTTGAACATCCAGCAAACTTTTCCCAGATTTGTCTGTCACAGAGGCTCTCTATTGCACCTCTGCCCTACAATCAGCCTCTCAAAGCTCTCAAGCCTGAGAGCTATACACTCAGAGCGTATGTAAACCCTTGAAACTTAATGACTGTTTTGTTAAATTGGGATTTCTTTCTTCCAGAACGATGGAATGTGGTTTAAACCTTGTAACTGATGCATTAATAATAACAATTTCTGCAATATGTTCAGTGAGTATGCTTAAAATGCTACTTCCTCTTCTGAAATATTCTGTGTTTTTTGAAGTCTGGCAAATCTAATTTAGTGTGCAAATTAGTAGTAACTTTTAACTATAAGGAGCTTTATATCGGTATATGATGTCTGTACATAATGGATAGGTAGACAGAACAATAGCTAAATATATAAATATAACTCCCAATATCCACTTTCTTCAGTGTTTAGTAAGCTTTTGGGTTTTAACATGCACAAGACATACAGCTGAAAAAAAACCCATTCTTCATCTGTGTCCTTTTCCTTAACATTCTTTGTGCTCCAAGTGTGCCCATTTGACCTGTAGGTTTTATTTTCTTGAAAGCACGTTTGTTCCTCATCTGTTTAGATTTCTCAGATGGAATCCCAAGCAGTTGACTGTCAAAAAGCCTGGAAGAAAAATCTCATCAACTGGCGTGTCTGCGTGTGTCCAAATATATATAAATATATACATGTGCATATGTGGATATCTATATCTAACTCCAGATACCTAAATACATTGAGATATATATACCATCTATCGGTTTGTTTGTATATATGTGTGCATGTCTATAAAAAGCCTTAAATTCCATGATCAGCTGCTGTCTAACCTTGCTTTTTTAGGTGTGTTTTACTGAAAAAATTGTGATATCTTCATGTCTCACAGCCTTCAACAATGGGAATCTGAAACCATGTGAGTATGTTGCAACCAATAAGCCGTGCTAGTGCTTTCATGTGTGCTCATATCTCTGGCCCAATGAAAATGTAATTTTTTCCATCAAAATGGAACACTTCAACAGAAGTAGTTTAGTGAGCTCACCTATTTCAGATCGTTTCAGACTGGCTTGTTTATTTACTGGTGAATCCCTAAGCTACTAGCTAATGAGACCTCCTTCTTATATATACACTATATATGCACTTGAGTAAATTCAAGTAAATTCACAATGGCTGCGTATATACCCATACTGTCCATACATATTTGTATTTATATTTATATTTATATACATTTCTTTCTGTGTTTTGTGAAAAAGGACTAACTGGAATATATTGATGAGGACTGTGCATTGCAGCTAGAGATACATCATAGTGTAATGGAAAAAACTGTAAATGAGAAGAGAAAAAAATCTAAAGGCATCTTAATTTCTCTTGACATATTCTCCTGAGTATTCCAGCAGTTTCTTGCTCAGCACACACTGTGGATCCTCTTTCTCTCTATCCTTTTCAGGCACTAAATAAAAGCTTTTTTTTTTATTTTTTTACCTAAGTTAGACCTCCAGGTTTTGATTTTGTATGTCCCTTTACACCTATCTCTCACAAGCAAAATTAATTTTATTACATCAAATTACTTTTGATTTATACTGGAATAAACAGAAGACAACTGAAGCTTCTTCAGTCTATTCTTTTGCCTGCAGAATCAGGTTACATTAACTGAGAGGTGAGGAAAACAGATACCTTAGTTATTACATGATGTATTGACTAGACTCCAGTTAGCATATTATGAACCATATTAACTCTTATATCATACTGATTTGGATAATCCAATCTGGAACATAAATTTGTATACATTACAATGAAAAAGTAGGCAAGTGGTTATTTTCCCCTAGGATGTAAGTTCTGTAAACTGGACTGAATAGCAATATATTGAACCTGTGGATGTGTGCAAAAAAGAGATGAGTCTAGCTGGGCAAAAGAAAGAAATAGGTGCAGAACTGAAGTCAGAAAGGACAGAAGGTGTGGAAGATGAAGATGGTTTCTTGTTGCATTATTGTATACACTGGTGTACTGGGGGAAAAAAAAAGAAGAAAAGACATTTATTTACCCTTTACTCCCTATATGTAACTTGCTTAGACATGCTGCTGCTCTATAAATGTGTGCTGGGTAATAGTTGTTGTTTACAAAGAGGTTCAGTTTTAGATAGTCACATCAGTTTCCCCCAGAGCTACAATATTATTCTGAGTCCTCTAAAAAACTTTGGAGTACATATACAACCAAGGTTAGAATATATGTCTGTATTTCATGATGATGATGAATGATTGATTTGGAATAATTTTCAGTATTAATTAGAGATAAATATGATTCATATATGCTTCTACTTATAATATATAGTTAGGTTGCAATGTTATTAGAAAGAAAATA
The DNA here is from genome assembly GCA_025331215.1 of Actenoides lindsayi. Classification (NCBI taxonomy): domain Eukaryota; kingdom Metazoa; phylum Chordata; class Aves; order Coraciiformes; family Alcedinidae; genus Actenoides; species Actenoides lindsayi. The sequence goes on along the minus strand of WTSP01014840.1, from coordinate 107,995 downwards.
TACCCAGAAGGGGAAAGCACATTGTGGGTTTTGAGTGAGTTTATGATATTTTGAATGAATTTATAGTTTCTTAAATATAATGTGGTATTCCATTTAATAATCATGAAGAAAAAGTCTAAAACATTGCGTCATATGAAGGCTCCTATTTTTTTTAATAATATTATGTCTGTATTTAAGATAAATACATTTCTTACATTGCAGGCTGGACATTATCACATGGGGAGACACAGGAGGATATTTTTATCCCTACTGAAACACAAAGTTGTGGATAGGATTATATATCTTCATTGTCTATCCCTTGGATTATTACAAATTCATATTAGAATCATTTTGTTTATAATTTTGGCTGCTTTCATTATAGTCCTGTCACATGCTTTTTTCATTATGTTTATCTCAATTTATATGAAATGGTAAACTTGCTTTTTTACTGTTTGTATTATTAGTGAGACAAGAAAACATTATCAGTTCTACAGTTTGCATATTTTTATTCCGATAGAAATCTTTAAACAATTATCTTTTCTGCACTTTGAAATGTCATTGAAATTTTTGACAAATATTACCTGAGGTTTTTCAAATATATGATTTTCAATGTAAGGATGCATTACTTAGTGCATTATATCCATGAGTATAGAAAACAACATTTTAAAATATTTTGTTAGGTAAACACTCAAAACTTTTCAGGTGTACTGACTGAAAAAAAAACCCAACAAAACCATACCCAAACAATCCTCCTTTATTTTATTTCTAAACCAAGTAAAAGTAAGAACAAAGACATTGAGAATTTATCACTTACATTAAAAAGATTTCTTAGAAAGCTTTAAAAACCATGAAGTATGGTAAATGTCTTTGCATATTAATTCAATCTGTTAGGGCACCTCAAGGCCGGTGAGGGATCCCTCTGTTGGGGCTCAGGGCAGGGCTTGGCAATTGGGGCCTGTCCCATCACACCTCCAGCCAGATGCAGGCACCCAGGGGGCAGTGGGGAAGCCCCAGCCCCAGGCATCAGGTACCTCCCTGGGGCTGGGGACAGGCTGAGGCCAAGCTGGGACACAGCCCTTGAGTGGGCCCTGCTCAGTGAGGCCCATGGCTGGGCAGGGCAGGGCTGTGGGGAGATGGAGATGCTGTGGTATTGCTGGGCCAGTGGCTGGTGGTCCTGGGGGACTGACATGGGGTCCTGGGCGCTGGGCAGGGTGGGGAGAGCCCTGGGGGGCTGGGAAGGGACAGTCTGTGCTTATGGTACCTTGGGGCCCAGGCCAAACACATGTTAAGAAATAATAATACGGTCATGTAATTTTGCAATATTTTTTAAATCATACCTGCCTAATTACTTATATCGTGTTCACCTCGAGTTTTGTTTCTGTTGTATTGGTTTAGATGAGGTTACAGTAATATGGTATTTTTAGAAAAGATCTAGAATATTCTGAATCTTTTCTATCTTTTTATCCTTTTTATCTAAAGCTTCCCTTCCCCTTCACCTACATCAGTCAATAAAAAAATTAGTGATTAGGTCAGTATGAATAGAATTTTGTTAATAATTAGAGCAAGTATGGACATGTTTTGTATCTGTGACTATGTGAATGTACATGAAGTTAAATTTAGTGTATCTTTTGTAAAATGAGAATGGCATTTTCTCTGCCTTGCTCGTTTTGAAACAGAATCTTAGCTAAGATACTGTTCAGTCAGCATTATTTGCAGCTTTGGCAATAAAAATATACAGGGAAGTCTAGACACAGTCTTTTTTTCTGTGCTTTTAGGTCTTTCTTATCCCATAACAGAAAACCTTTCATTTTTCTTAATACATTAAAACCTACATAGTTGGCACGTTCATCAAAGCTGTTAACCAAGAATCATCTTTGACAGATTATACTAAAGAAAGATTTGACATGAGAACAAAGTCTTGAACTGAGAGAACAGTTATAAATTAAATGATCTGAAGACTTGTGGTCAGAAAGTGAATGTGAGGCCATTCTGATAGAGTCCGAGATCCACAAGGAGCTCTGTATAATGCTTTGCAGGACCTCAGAAAACAGATGTCTCCACATTCCTGTGATGAGGAGTGATCTCTCTGCTCAAATGCCACAACAGGATGGTAGGTGGGATAAATGGATGTTGATATAAAATGGTAGAGAAGTCAGAGGGACGGCATTTAATGGCAGGGCTGAGAAAGATGTGCCAGTTACAAGTTTCTAAGACAAAAAAGAGATGTTTTTTTCCCTTCTTTCCCCCTTTTTGCTTTTCCATGTGTAATGCTAAGAATCTGAGTGCATGCTGTGCATATCAGGGATTGAAACCAAAGCCACCAGTTCTATTTTAAAGGAATTAATAAGTATGTAGGAAAAACTAATAGTCTCAGGGTTTTAGAGTATTACTGTCAGGAGACTTAATTTGAAAGTTTTCTTTATTGTGATGCCCCTGACATGTAAGTCACATCATATTTGTCTGTAGCTGTCATTTCTAGAGAATTAAAGTCCAGTAATTCTAGAATTTGCACATTAATTACCAGACTTCTATTTAGTTTATAGTATCTTTTCTACTAGTTTCCCCATGAATACCCACAGAAAAAAAAAAAAAAAAAAAATTAGAATATATAAAGGTTGATATGCTGAACAACTAAAGAATATCGATTGGCAGTATTTCCTGCAACTATATTAGATCTTGGGACATTTTTAAAATCAAGCTAATAAATCAGCCTAATACAGATTTATTTTCTGCTACAGTATAATGTAATTTGAATGTTCTTAAAACCTCAGTTTCTTATATATAGGATTTTTTTCATTTAAAATCATAGTATTTTAAGGCTATAGAATATAAATACCCATCTAATCTGTCTAATTTGCTCTATATAAAGACATGCAGTCCTTTAAAGACGTGTATGTTAATGATCAAACAATTGGCCTAATAAGATGTATTTTGAGCTCCTTAGAGCACAAATATACTCAGAATGTAGAATCCAGTCAAGTGGAAAGCGAAAACAGATTTGTTTTCTTCCTTCCATTCACTGGTATCAAATAAATTTTACAAGATCAATAGTCATGCAGCAGCTCAAAACTTGTTTAAAAGTATTGGGACATACTAAGAAAACAAGGAGTGTATAAGACATAGGAGTTACATGTACTACTGTAGACCAGGTAAAAGTGTAGTTTACCTCTACTTTTGATCTTGTTTATAATCTCTCCATAGTCAGTAAAGAGGAGTAAAGAGTTAAATTCAGACACACACAAGTCTATGGGGCCAGGTGGGATCCACTCAAGGGTACGGAGGGAGTTGGCAGAAGTGCTCACCAAGCCACTTTCCATCATTTACCAGCAGTCCTGGCTTAACCGAGCAGTTTCTGATTGACAGTAGATTAGCAAATGTGACACCCATCTACAGGAAGGGTGGAAGGAGTATCTGGGGAACTACAACCTATTAGTCTGACAAACTTTTAATATCTAAGACTCATTCCATTTGAGCTTTTCAAAGAACACCATGAGCTTAGAGCATGATCCAAGGAGGAAACTTAGATGTTTGAACTGAAGTTATCTAAAAATTGCACACTTGACCCTAGCAGAGTGACTCAAGGAGATTTAGTTGAACACCTAATAACCACAGATAAAGAAAAGATAATTTAGTCCTCAGATAGGTAGCATCTAAAAAGGCAGATTATGGGTAGGAAGCCATTACTTCTGATAAGGAACATTAAACTGAAAGTTGTGTTTGTTGTTCTGGCCACCTCTGAGGCACCAGAAGAAAGAAAAGATCTGTAAAGGAGCAAATAAATGTAAAACCAACTCTTTGGCTTTAGTGATTAGGCACTCAGTTAAACAAGGAGACTTGTGCTTTCAGTTCTCTGTTGCCAAGTTCGGCACTGTTTATATTTTGTGACTGGAATGAAAAAGTGGAAAATTCTGTGTGAGTTTAGGACACAGAGTCCTACCATACAATGGACCTGCCACTGCCAGCCAATCCTTTCCCAGTCCTGTCAGCCCTGTGTTCTTGGCTAATGGTTTGCCAGGTCAATAACTGGCTCCTTCTACATATTTTGTATGTAGGTCATTAAAGCATTCTTCTGACAAATAAACCACATGTATTTCAATATTCTTAGGCTGATTGCAGTCCAGTATCTACATGTTCTTTTTTCTGACCACTTTTCTGCCCTCTATCACAATCTTCTATGTTCTCACTTCTTCTGCACTACAGGCAGGAATGTAGAAATGTTTATTTGGTGTTTCTTTTTGGAATCAAAATAATCTAAGTGACCTGGTTTACAATGTGGCCTTATAAGCAATTGCATTAAGGATGATGAATAAAGCATTAGCATGAGAATGAACTCTAAAATAGGGAGAGGAGGATGAATTTCTTTAGCTAACTTCTCCACCAAAGAGAATGTATTGTATAATTACACCTTTTATTACAGTAAATGTAGATTTACCCAGCCAAGGATTTGAAATTTTTGGCTAATAATTGAATTGATTAGCTGTCTAAAATAATTAGCTGTTGATAGATCTAAAAGGCTATTTTACAAGAGATATCATGCCTAGAATATTAGGATTCCCTACTTTCCATAGAATTAGAATTCCCTAACACAGATGTGGTTTTGACATTATGGGATCTATTTTGACTGGACTAACACATCATTTATGGTCAATCGAATTAATACAACATGTAAATAGGAAATATCTTGTGGGAATTGATTACTCATTATATAGTTATATAATAGTGGCTATTAGGAGAATTATTTAGTATTTATTACTTTACACTACAAAGCTCTAAAACAGGAGAAAACTATGCAAGCTCCTTGAAGTGAATGATTTATTCACTATGTTTAACCTTGTTAAAATTGTGAGCCCTATAATTTTGTTCATGATAGATTTGACCATTTTTGCCACGAATATAGTTTAAAACACACACCAACCATTTCCAAGAGAAACGATGAACAATTTTCAACAGAAAAGAATACTTCATAATAATTATTACTTGTAAACTATCTAGCTAAAATATTTTGAATTAAGAGAGAAATCAATGCAAGTTCAAGATGATTAGTGCCAGTGAAGCTGCAACACTTGATGCAAATACTGTGCTATTGATACAATTATTCCATTAGAGTTCTCAGAAATAATGTCGACAAAACATACACACACGAACTCTTGTGCATATATACCTGTATTCACATCGCTAGTCATAGAAAATAATTAAAAGTGTTATAGATACTATGGAAGTAAAATCACTCTGGCTGTTTTCACCAGTGTTGACGAATGTTCTCCTAAATCCTCATATGATAAGAGCTACATAAGAAAGAACTCAGAAAATGAAACCCAGACTATTCCTTAACAGGTGATTGCAAATGAGTGCCAAACTTCAGGGATTCACTGAACATCAGTGAATTACGAAGTTGATCACAAGATATGAGATTTGTCCAAGTAATTTATCAAACTGCACGACAAATATGAAGTGGTAAATATGCCAGGATCCCATGGAGCTTTTGTTACATACAGATATCTTGAGTATTTTTTTCAAAGTGGCCTGTGCATTGACTGTGATATGTGGTCGTATGTGCTTTATCTCCACATACTTATTTTTCTTTTCTGAGCATTTCTATTAAAGTTGAAAACTACTGCTGATTAGACTGGTTCACAGAGCCATAAAGTGTCTCTTCTTCAACGTGGTCGTTTGCATATAGGTTTTGCCTAGGCATAAATGGATAGTCCTGGGATTTAATCTGCTGTCTCCCGTGTCCCTGTTACTGGGAGAAACGTCCTTAAATTTAATCTGAATTCACATCTGTTTCTTCAGTTGGATAGACTTCTAAGATTCAAATGTAATGGTGCAGCTGTTGGCCTTTTGCACACGTTGTCTCCTCCTTTGAGGACTAAGAATTAATCTTTTCCTTTTACAGAAGAAAGATACAAATAGTATTCTTCAGGGGCTAGTTTGCATTAGGCTCTTCAGCACTCAGCTCAGCAGAAAGGCAATTCACAGAACACTTTTCCACCCCTGTGCAAGGTTCAGTCTCTGCTCCCTAGCTTAACTTCCAGTAGAAGGAAGGCACCACAGAAGTTCAAAGCCACAAGTGTCCTTTCCCATAATTGTGGGGTAGGACAGATGCATTGAATGGTGGAAGAGCAAAAACAATTTACATTGTCACCTACACATAGACACCTGTATATTTATGATGTGAACCTGAAGTTCTTTTTGCAGACATACTGCATTAAAATACTACTGCAAACATTTGTGGTTACACAGAAAATTTGTGTTTATATATGCCAATTTTTGTGTCAAACTCTCTTGTATATGAGCCTGATCCTTTAGCCTTCTACACTTTCATATATGTGGTGACTTGTGTGAATGTAGGAGGAGGCAATTTTCACAGTGAAAACATGAGGGAAAGAAAATAACAGTAATTCCTTTGCTGAAATGTTCTAAAGCAAGATAATAACATAAATGACTGTTTCACCTTCTTTCAACTTATTGATGATAAACAGTAACACTTTCCTATGACAATTTATTCTAACAGTGCAGTTTGAGAGTGAAATTTTTTACTGTCATTAATACTGTTTTATAACATTCCTTTGTGTATTAGTGTGTATGCCAGGACATAGTTGGAATTAGGAATGGATGGTTTCAGCACACTAAGAGAACTAATGAAGATTAGCATAAGTAGTTCCATGAGGTATGAAAAACAGTGAGATTTTTTGAGAGAAGATGACAAATCAAGGTTAAATTCTGCCTCCACAAAAGAATGAGGAGTGTAGTCAGAATATCTAACAACTATAGAATCCTTTAAAAAAAAAAAAAAAGAAAAAAAAAAAAAAAGAATCTTCATTTACATTCCCGTGATTTGTTCTAGTCCTGCTGACACAGGCTATTAAAAACCTTGTTTATGTTTTAGAGACTTTTTTAAAGAGCACTTTGGGGCTTTATAGTGTTTGTAGAATGTTCTTTATAGTTAAAATTACATGCTGAGATGGCAGGCTGCTGAGCTAATATATTGTTACACTGATTAAATTGATTAAAAGCTTCATTTTTGACAGGCAAATTGTAGAGGCTGAGATCTCTTTATTGCACATTTCAGTAATTCAGCTCATGTCTTGTCCTATCTAATAATCACTTCTCTGCCTCCCTGTTTAAGAATCATCTCAGCAGCGGGTACATTTTCAAATAGCATATTAGCTTCAGATCTGAATTACATGAATCACAGTGCATTGGTGTTACAAAAGCCTTATTCAAGGTAATGGCTTATTTAGTGAAACACTTGAAATATATTTCTTTTTCTTTTCTTTTTCTTTTTCTTTTTCTTTCCTTTTTCTTTTTCTTTTTCTTTTTCTTTTTCTTTTTCTTTTTCTTTTTCTTTTTCTTTTTCTTTTTCTTTTTC
>WTSP01014840.1:69765-100544 GCA_025331215.1 Actenoides lindsayi | reverse complement strand
TTTCTTTTTCTTTTTCTTTTTCTTTTTCTTTTTCTTTTTCTTTTTCTTTTTCTTCTTTCCATCTTGCTATACTGTGAACAAAGAAAAGAACCCTTGATTTTTAGATTAGAAAATAAGAGATTGCTCTTACCCTAATTGTGGATTGACAGGAGAGGTCATATCATGGAAGCATTTTATGCTCTACTCAGAACACCATATGCTTACTTAAAAATGAGTGAGACCAGAGTATAAAACCTTACAAGAAATCAGTGAGGATGAAACAGGCAGATAAAGAAGAGTATGCAGCAACTTACATCAGCTGCAGAAGAGGCATTTTGCAATAAATGTGGAAAGAAGGTAAGTTTTTTAAAAAGCTGAGGATGTCGTAAGTTGCTTTAAATAAATGTAGATGTCTACAGATGAATCTGTAGGTTTCTGATGTCTGTGCAAAGTACGAAGTGTTCAGAGCTTGCTAACAGGAGAGACTGAAGGCAGTCCAGAAACGTGAGTCGACGGATAGTACTGCACAGATATGGGTAGTGCCAGCCACAAACTGCAGGTCTGCACTGCACAGTCCCATTTTGATACAGGCATTAAGCATTTTTCAAGGTAAAAGCAGACTTGTTTAGCCAGAGATCAGTGTTCAGCATAATGATTATTAAATGAAGAATACAACTCTTGCCAACCTTATATCATGAAAAGTAAGGAGATGAAGTGTGTCTATTTGCTTCAGACTGAAGCTCCATTGTCATCTCAGTATCTTGAACTGCTGATTCTCCTCAGTGAACCACACAACCCAGCTTCTGGCCATTAGAAGTTTAAAATCATCTGGAGAGTGTGATGATGTTCTGACCACCCCATTTGTATGTCACTGATGAAACTTATCTTTGGATTTTACTTTTGAAATTATTTAAAATATAAGCCATATAGTATCCTGCGACAATGAGTTTGGTCACTGTATTATGTTCCATTTTAAACCACTCATTTCATTTGGAGATACGCATTTCTTTTACTGTGATGAAAAACAATAATTTCACTTCTTTCTTCCTACTATCCATTATGTCAGAGAACTCTGTCTGTCTCCATACCTTATGCTGCTGAAGCACCCCAGATATAGCAAGGTTTCCAAAATTGCTCTAAAAACATTGGCAGCTGACAGCACTTAATGCAGGTGTAATGCAGAGTTTAAATTGCTGGTATCTTTACCTCTTCAAGCAGGAATCTAAAAGGGGAAGTGTACAGGAAAAATAAATAGATTGAGTTTGGCTTGGAAAGAGGTAAGGAAATCATCAAAGGCACATAGGACTCTCAGACACATGAAAATCTGGAAGACTGCATGTCACAGCAGCTAGAAGTTGACATCCTTTGGTTTTAACATCTATAAATGCCTCTGAAGACGAGGAGAGGGAGGTGTAGTACCTGACTGTACTTGGGAGGGCCTGCTGTGAAGTGCAGATTGGCTGACATTAGCAGAATATAGACACTGCCCGTAGAAATTCATGGAAGGAATTACAAAGCCTTCTGACAAGCACTGATGATTACAAATATGTGTAAAATTAAAGTGTGAATCCTATATCATAAGTGTGAATTAGATGTGATATGTAGGTCATAAGGGGTTGAAGAACGAAAGCAAACAGTTTAAATATCCTACAGGGCAGAAGTAGGGACATGTGTGAGATGATGGTCATCCTAGAAGCATTTTGACATACTAACAACATGTTAGCAATCCCCAGAGATGTAACATCTAAAATCAGTCCTACATAGTGCTGGGAATTATTTACAGGAAATGACATTATTTTACAAATCCTTCCCTAATCTGTACATGTGTGTGAACAATGACATCAAATATTTTTGATTTTATCTGCAAAAGATAATGCCCACAATCCACAAATTTGGAACTCCTTAAATCAGCCCAGTTCTCAGCCCAACAGTAAATTACACGCCTTTCTTTCCTGCATCCCTGTGAAAGAACTTGCTTCATATCCTGTAAAGAAAATAAGGAGTTATTTTGAAATTACTTCACCTAAGAGGTCTTCAGCAGGTCATTTTCTGGTAAATCTGAGCCAGGATACTGGTGCATAGTCTCCTAATATATCTCCTCAAATGAAGGACATTTGAGTGTTCCTAAGCAATAATTTGATGTGCTTTGGCAGCAGCTGGGAAAACCCTCACAGAATTTATCTACAGTTAGAAATGCAGCACCATGTAAGCCTAAGAGAAAAATGCAAAGTGCAAAGAAAATACATGTCCAATAAGGTTAATTCTTCCTTCATCAGCCACTATAAAGGATTGCTCATTGAAATTTTTTTATTTAAAGAGATAAAGATTTCACTCATTACCCATGCTGGATCATCCTATACACTGGAGATTTGTAATTCCTATCGACTCTGCACCCTTCCCCTCTTATAATCCACAGATTTTTTTCACCAAGGGTCTCCTTGTGAGTAAGACGTGGCAGTTTAGCCTGTATTTTAATTTCCACATTTTGTGCTGTTGCAAACCCATAAAATTACATTCATTATTTCATTAAGAGGTCTCAAAGGAGAGCCAGGGGAAACTTTAAGCAAGTTATTAGAAATTTAGTTCTTCTGTAGCAAATTAATCCTCTGCCTTTTTCCATGCTTTGTATTATCACCTGTCAGTCTACATTCAAATGTCAAATATAACAGAAAATGCAGGCAGTACAGAATCAGGGCCAGAAGGGTTGCTGTTGTGTTCCTCACCACAAGTTTGGTCAATTGGCCAATTTTAAGAAGAGTGGAGGCTCATGTTCAATAATAAAATTATTCCAGATTATGGTTTTTCTCAGTCTAATTTCAATCTAATTTTTGTAAAATCAAGAATTTCAGCACATTTGTTTTGCATATTCTGGCTACATTCCTTTTGACTGTTGTAAGGACTTCTCACAGCCAAGTTTTAAACGCCTAACTAGGCTTCCTCTTCCTTTCCTCTAGATACGATGATTCAGGACAGGAACATATTCGGAATAGTCTATCTTCAGTGTCTGTGTATGGATACTGGTAAAACTGACCTCCTGATTTAGACCTATTAAACAGTTTTGTGAAGGTAGGTGATGCAGATATCCTTTGCCATGAAGGACTGGCTTTCTGAACAAGTGCACAGTTACTCAGGGACTTGACGAACCTACTGAGGATCTCGCTGGTGTACAGTAATGTGTTTTGGATTTAGGCATGGGATAAGTGTATCAGTTTGATTGATTGCACTTTGTTTTCTGTTGCACTGATTTGCACTTGTTGGTACCCTCTAAAATTTTGAAATCTGGATTCAAATGCAAAAATTTCCTCAATTTCTATCTGCTTATCTTACTCCTTACAGTTTGGGCCCTTGCCATTTTTAACTGATATTAGCTAGTGTAGAAGAAATACTGCTTTGTCTTGGGATCATGATGATTGTTAATACTTAGAGAATTATTAATATATTTGAACAAATGTATACCCAGTTGGGTCTGGACACCTTGGGAAACAACAACAGATGTGTGGAAAAAAATGAGTTCAAAGAAGAAACAGAGCAGTAAATTGCGCATGACATTCTTCTGAAATGGTCTTGCTTTCTGGGGTCAAAGAATTGGAAGCAGTTGTTGGGACTGCGTATGACAGAGCAGTGGGGATATGGGGAAATTCATATAAAGAAGATAACATTCCTAGGGTTCACTGGAGCCGAAGTGACATATTGTCTCAGCAATACTCAAAGATATGACTATTAATAAGCCAAATGACCTGGACACTTCCTAATCAGTCTGAAGTTGCAGGATGAACTATTTGAACTATTCTGAAAAAGATGAGTTTCTTAACCAGAAGGGGCTGACACCCCTGACTCATAAAGCTTGCAAATATATATATATTAAAAAAAATAAATCAGTGTCCCACATTATTTGGGTCACTGCCAGGATCCACATACATTTGTTTTACTTATCCATTTTTCAGTGGAGCTCTAAGTCTTAAGAAAATTGCCATCACTATGTATTTTTCAGTATTGAGGCAGAGCACTATGTAATGTTCAAAAATTCCATTCAGACTAGACATAAGGAAGAAATTTTTTATATTGAGGATGGTGAAACACTGGAACGGGTTGCCCAGATAGGTGGTAGATACCTCATCCCCAGAAACATTCAAGGTCGGGTTGGATGGGGCTCTGAGAAACCTGATCCAGTTGAGGATGTCATCGATCACTGCAGGGGGGTTGAACTAAATGGCCTTTAAATGTCCCTCCTAACCCAAATTATTCTGACTCTGTAATTATTTCCAGTGAGAAACTCAATTATACTAGTAGAAGAATTAGGAACATTAATTTATATTGTGATTCTTCTTCCTATTCTGAAAGATGCAGTAAGTTTTCTGATTCTTGGTTAAAGAGCTCTGAAACGTAACAAGCTCAATTTATGTACCACATAGCTACCTATGAGAGCTTTTGATGGAGTTTAGATGGAGGATTACCAACCCATATTTAGGGTAGAAGTCCATCCCTGAGAAGGCCCTTAGGTCTTTCATTTCTTGTGCATCTCAAGCCACTGAGAAAGATCTAGAAAGATCGTTTCAGAGACAGTGCTGAGTAACTGGAATAAGATATGGACTCCTGTTAAACTTCTCTAGTACTTCCTCATCTGAAGCTAAGTGGTACACTCTTGTGGATAAAGAAGGATAGAGATTTCGTTGGATTTTGTTCTACCGCTTCCAACTTAAAATCCTGGCCAGAATTAAGCAAAGATCTGGAATGAATACTGAGCCACAGCAAAGTCTTTTCATTCATTTTAACAAAGTTGTCTTTGCTCAGTTTTTCACAGAACAACAGTTCACATTTATAGAGTACTTGCAAAGAGCCAATGTTTCTGAACAAACTCTATGAAGAAAAGACTTCAGCCTTAAAAAAATTTTTAAGAAATTAGAATGTGTTTTCAGATTAATGTAGTTTATCTAAAAAAAAATGCTGCAAATATTAGCGACATGCTCAGTTTGTTTTAAGTCTAATTATGATTTTATTCCATATACGTACTGCAGTCTTAACACTATTGCTGCAAGGACATTATTTAGTTTTCATTAACTTAACATATGACAGGTACAGAGTTGACAAGGTGGTCATGACACAGGGTAGAATTATGTTTTTATGTGGACAAAGTGTAGCCCTACATGGATCAGGAACTTCATGACAGTGAATGTGATGGTAACACTTAAGCAGCAGGTCACAATGACTGACTAAAACATCTTTAAGAGTTTTCCAGAATACATATGGTCATGATTTGCAGTGATCATCTAGGTAGCAAGAATTAACACAAGGACAGGCACATGCAGAAGACTGAGATTTTGTGTGTGTCTGTCTGTGTGTACAAACATGTACATTCACTCACATGTTTGTGTGGTTCTGAAATCTTGCACAGGAAAAAGAGTAGAAGTCTATCTTCTGATCCAACTCCTCTGAATAACATTGAATTTACTGAATTTATTATGTGCAGAATTAATTTTTTATTACCTCAAATGTAGCTTTGGAAAGAACATTGCATAAACAGATGTGGGAAGGTTGCACAAACTTGCTAAATATCGATTCTATTATGGCTAAGCTTCAAATTCAAATTCAAATCAATTTAATTATGATTTTTTTCTTTCTATTGCCATCATTTTACTTATATATTTGCAGTTAACAAAGGTAGTGCAGTGAAAAAAATAATTGCATTTTCTTTATAGCACTCATAATTTAGAAAAGTTCTTTGAAACAAGTGTACATGTAACGGGTTACACGAAATAGTGATAAACTATTGAAATATATTAACTTCAGTATCATTTTCAATAAGAAACTTTCAACAAGCTTTCATAAGATTATGATAATTGAAGTATATAGATTTTGGAAGTAAAACCAGAGATCTATACAATTTTGAAACGTAATAAGGGACCTTTTTTTTCCTATAATGTGCCATTTTATTTAAAGTTTTGCCATTTACTGTATTGGATTCTAATTTACATTTAGGAAAATGTGGACATACAGCCTCTGGTGACTTCTGAGATGGGAGCTGACTACTCCTCTTTTGAGGAAATTAATACTCACTGCAGTGTCATAACAAGGGGAGGGAAAACACTCTGCAAACATTTGCCCTTGAGCTGTGTATGACAGTGAGATGGCATCTGGCACCTGAAGTTGTAAGGAAGCGGGACCCAGACAGCACTTCTCTAACTTGCCTATAAACAGTGATTATGGAGAAAACTGCTTTGGATTCAGGTGACATAACAGACCAGTAAAGGGATTTAAGCTCCTTGACGTGTGGCATATATCTGCAACAAACATTCTAGATCATGTTGCTCTGGGGAAAAAACCCTGGCGTAGGAATTTCCTAAAATATAAAAGTCATGTGATTGAGATTAAGAAAAGACTTAAATTAACTGGATTTTTCTCTTGAAACACCATGTCTTTTCTAGTAAATCAGAGAGGCCATGAATCATTCTTTGGCTATGAGGCTGAGTGCCAAACTATGATTCACAACTACACACCTAAAATCTCTCCCAAAACATGGTAGAAACATTTGAATTACTTATCCAGAACAAATTCTGAATGCACAGGCATGGTTAGTTGTGAAAAAGGACAGAAATGTACCAGAAAGCTAATTCAAAGGCAGAGTAAGATGTAGTGTGTCAGAATTCTTCTAGAGTAAGCTGATAGTATGAAGTTTGTTACTGTCTGGCTTCAAAGAAATAAAACCTCTACAGAGATTACTCTTGAGAAAAATCTTTCACTTTACATCATTTATTCCTTCTCTAAATGAGGAACAAATCTTTTAAGTTTGAAAAACATTCTACTTTTTTTAATTTTAGCCTGATCCTGCAAGCAGTCTATAGGGACAGAAGTGAATCCAGACTCACAGTGGGTTCAGATTTCCTACATTCTTTTCTTTACTAAGTTTATGCAATTTTTCATTTTTGTAGCTTACCCTTATGCATTATGTCATAATTCATTCATAAAAATTGCTTCCAATTAAACATCAAAGGGTGCTTTAGGTCAAAAAAATGTGTGTTTAATGGATAGTGTATGTAGATCCATCTATAGTAACTGGGAAGCTCATGACATAATCTTACACTTTGGTTTGTGGACTGGTCGCTTACCTGTTTCAACAATGAGATGTTGATTCACAACCTCAGGACAGACTATGGTGTTGTATCCTACTAAGGAGAAGTAATTGTTGGTTAGGTCTCTCAGCAGCAGAATGATGTTGAATGGATGGGAACTGAGACAACCAGATAAGATAGATAATTTTGTGTGGGACTGGAAAAAACAGAACTGAAGAGACATTTTGCTTCTAGACCAAGGCAATAATTAGTAGTTTTCTGCAAGAAAAAGACAAAATTGTGATTACAATTGTTATGATAGAAATACCAAGCTGTGTTTTAGAAAGCTGATTTTTATGCAGGCCGTTTAGCAATTCCTAACAGAGCAAGGTTGTTTTGGTACCTGGGATCAGTATAATAGCAGTTACTGGAAGGAAATATTGTCAGTTGACCAATGCTTTTATTTTATTTAGCTTAGTTTAGTTTCTTGCAGTACCTCATTCAAAGTGCAAGTCAGATGTAATTTCCTTGGGTGCACTCCTAAGCTGCCAGCCAGGAAGAAGCAAGCAATAGCTTCTCAGTAGCAGCTAGAGTGGTTATTGATAGACTGTTGCTCAGTTGCTATGCTCCCACTTCTAAAAGGTGGGAAGGGAAGTTTTTTTACAAATCAGACAGTGAGATACCACATTGGAAGAAAAGAAAGAAAAGTAAGCCAGAATAAATGGACCACAGGGAAAAAGGAAAAGAGAGTTTGTGAAACGTCTTCAGAAAATCTGTGGTTCAGAATTATTCAGAAAAGGGAGCTCAAGGGACAGGGAATCATCCTCTCTAAGCTGCTTGGAAGTACACAGAACTCTCAAGAGGAGAATAAGTTACAAAGCTAGGAAACACTACTAACAATATATTGGTCTGTTTTCCCTCTTCCACTCCTACTTTCTCCCCATTTCTGGTGATTTAAAGTGAGCTGTGATTAGCCTGGTGACCCTGGTGGGTGATTCCCTGAAGAGAAAGTAAGCTTTGTAGCTTAGTATTTAAACGTAACATTTGATATAAGCATGAACCGAGTCTCACTGTTTTATGGCTGGAAAAGAAGGAAACACAAGGGACTTACGATTTCACTTTAACTATTGTGCTAATAGCCAGATTGGCTGGTGTCAGAGGGTGCCTGAGACAGGCCTCAACATTTTTCTGGTATAGAGGAAGAAACAATAAGATGTTATTTTTCCCTGTCATAACCAGGTGTTTGTTACTTGATGTTAGTAGTGAATAGAATTGCGTATCCTCTTTTTTCCCCTCTTACATGTATCACATATTTGATCTCTCTCCTCTGAACTGTGTTCCTTAAGTTTTATTCTGGTGTCCATCAAAAGCCAGAAGAGAGCAAGAAGACTTTTAGATGAATACTAGCTATAGTGGACATACTGTAATTTTGTGCTCCACAAAAATTAATTGCCAACAGTCCTCAATATACTAGTGAATTATGAAAAGTGAAGAGAAGCATTTAGAAACATAGGACTTGCCATACTGCGTCTGGCTTGAGATCCACATTGCCTAGTATTTAGTCTCTGGGATTGGCCAGAAGTTAATTAAAGCAGTGTTTTTACAGAAAATTTAAACGTGTGATTCCCTACTCTGTTGCCAACACAACATCTATTTTGGCAGAGGAAATGCATGGCATCTGTTAATAGGCAAGAAAAAGGAGCTTTATGGAGGAAACTAAAATAATATATCTTTGGCTTTGTTAGTGTAAAGTAATTCATGGTTAATTGTAAGCAGATACTACACTTAAATACTGGGTTACGTCTGAAGATGATGTAAATCTTACAGCTCCATTGCTATCAACAGGGCTATTCTGAGTGACATATGCTAACAGTGTGATTCATAGTGAGAAAGACCGATTGCACTAACAGAAATTCCAGTTCACTTTCTTCACTTTTTCCCTCTTTTGAAGATTATTTTAATGTCCTTTTATCTCTCAATTCAAAAAGTTATACTTCATTTGAATTTATAAAGCAAGCTAAACAGAAACTTAATCTTGGTCTCATTCTCTACTGTCCTGTACCTTTTGTAGCCACTTCAGAATAAATGTGAAAGGTTTTCGCTTGTATTTAGTGGCATTTGGTATTCAGTTCACCCAAGTGGAAATGACAAAAAGGATAGAGGGCAACATATGATAGAAGTATAAAGCCCTAATACCAAAGAACCAAAGGAAAGCGGTAGTTGTTTCTGTTCATGATTCTTTGATGGCAGCAGATTCACTGCAAAAAATATATGTGTTTTGTGAAGAAGTGCACAGCATGTTCCACACTATGTCAGAATGCTCTATGTAGTATTGTTTACAACAGATAACCAAAAGATGCATAAAACTCTGTCAGCTTTTCATGTAATATGCCAATGCTGATTACATATAAATTAGTACATGCTTCCATTCAAATTATGCACCCAAAAGTGAGACTGTCTTCAAAATCCAGAAAAGAACATTTGTTCACAGTAGATCCTCAAGTGGTTTAACATATTTAACAAGATTTTTAGCTATATTTAAGTTACATGTGACTTTGAAGATATATTCTTGCAGTGCCATACAGAAAAAACCCCACTAGAATATGAAATACAAATATTCATGTAGATGAGATACAAAGTTAACTTTTGATTTCTTGGTGTTTTAAGCAGATTATGGCTTTTATCAAGGCTGAGGATCTCTAGCAAAACAAGCTATTTATTTGCTGTCAGCTTTCAAACTATGTTTTTTTATTGCTTTTTGCATTGTGTACCAAGCATATCAGATATTCCACCACATGCTAACACTATGAATTGGTAATTTCAAACCTTTTAAGATATGTATATTTTGGCAAGGGAAGAGAGAACACTGCTAGTAAAAGACTCAGCAAATATGGAGAACATTTTTCATAAGTTCCAAAGAAAAGTTAATTAACAAACCATATGGGAGTAAATAGAAAAGGAAAAAGATGCTGTCCTAGCATGAAGACAGCAGACTGAATAAAGGCAATCATATGTGCATTCCAGAGGAGAAATAAAAGCAGTATCTTTTCACTCATAAAGCACCTCTGAGTCTGATACAATAACACTGGTAATAATATCTTAGTGACTTATGATCAAACTCAAAACAGTGTTAGGCTTTTGCATTGAAAAGTAGGATCCAGAGAAAGTTTCCTCAGTAACTCCCTGATGAGGGAAGTTCTCTGTCAACTGAGTTCACCCTGTGCCTGCAGCTCAGCTATTTACATATTAACAAGGCAGCCTGGCCTCAAAGACTGGTTTCCCAGAATTCATCTAAATCTGACTAGATATGAACCAAATCTCAGTTTAGTCACTTGATAAAGCATCATCAATACTCATGACATTATGCCTTGCAATAGAAAGCTCACAGAAAAATTATGAAATGGCATATTATAAAAGAGAGGGGAATATATGTTATTGCATAGCTAATGCTAGTGAGCTGCTGCTAGATGGTCAGTATGTAAGAAGTGATATGATGCCCCATCCAGTTAAACCACTCTTACCAGAGCTGGGGCGTTTAGCATCAATGGCTTTGTATTAGTGTTCAGCTCAGGTACAAGAATGTTTGAGTCTGGTTACTCCTGCCAGTGTTCTGGGTGTTTTGTTGTTGTTGGTTTTCTTTGTGTGTAGTGTTTGTTTGTTGGGGGTTTTTATGTGCTTTATTTGATAGTTTGCTTGTTTGTTTTAATTAATGTAATGTCTAATTCAGAAAAAAAAGCAGGGAATTGGGAGGTGGGAGATTTGAGTATCCTTAGGCTGAAACAGGAAATAAACTCAGATTTGTCACTTTCTGGACAAGAAGTCTAAAAACCAAAATAGTATGTAAGAAATATTTCCACAAAGCTGCATTTTAAGTGGAGACAATAATAAGTATGGGTTTCTTTTATTTAATTTTTTTTACAATTCCTCAAATATATCTTCAGGAGGAACTTGAACACTAGGCACAGTTTCTCCCATGTGTCTAGGAGCCCAACTACCTTTAATTAATTTCCACTAAGTACTTAAATTGTTCTTTTGATGGCTAAAGACTGAAGACCTCAGGTCCTATTAGAAGTTATTACAATGTTGCTTCCTAAATATGCATTAGTTAAGTAGAAGGGATTGCTGTTCCCCATCAGAGACACCCAAGCTTTCCACGTGCTCATTCCTTACAAGTGACACATGAATTTCAGCACAAAGATTCACCTGGAAACAGAGGCAGCATTTGCAGTATTATATTACAGCAATTACTGAAAAGACTTAGTGAGTCATATGGTACTCATTTATGGTGTTGTTACCTATGTGGATATGGAAAGGAGCTCATAAAAATATTCAATATATACCATTAACTAAACCTATAGAAACTCCATAAAGCATATGCTTTACCTGATTCCATTATGAGTAATTAGAGTAGCACCTAGCATCTGTAATTGAAATCAGGGTGTGTTTGTATGAAGAAATGTGCAAGCATATAATAAGACACGGTCCTGACCTCAAGAAAAATGACAGAAATCATTATGTATCAGCATTCTTGTTATATATTTTAATGTCTTGTTATATATTTTAATGTCTTACACAGACTTCTCAAGGGCATCTTTGAAATTTCAAGAAAGACAGAAGAGGGTAATTTAGAATTTTTTTAACTATTCTATCCTATGCCAAACCTTAGCTGGGTCATAATTAAAGTGGGTTCTACTCCATGAGGTTTATGAGTTAGGTGCAAAGTTTAATTTTAATATTCTCTGTCACATTCATGCAAGGTAAAAAGGTGTTAATTCATAGCTGTGTCTATGAAATATGTTAGATCTCCTTTGGGAGCCTGAAACTGTCTTTGAGACAGTGCACTGAAAATTGGGTACAGTAATCAACAACATCTTTGATGTAATCTGTAGCATCTTTATGCAAATGTTTGTGGTCAGTAGTTTAATGTTCCAAATTTTCAGGAACTTTAAATTTACTTCCTGGAAACACTACTATAGGAGAAACTCATCTAATAGAGAAGTAAAAGATCTGAGTCAGGTTAACTATTAAGTTCAAAGACACGTAGAATATTTTGCATTTCCAGATCAGCTCTGGAATTGTATCACAAAGTCTACCAAAACTTTGATACAGGGGAGATTTCTCTTGGTGTATTTTGGAAGGTAAAAGAAAATTCCTGTGTTTCTTGGTTGTTGTTTTTTTCCTTCTTACCACCTAATTCAACTGTGCATGTTAGCAGGAAATAAACATTTGCTACTGCAGGATCAAAGATGAGACAGAAAACACATTTAAATAACATATTGAGGGAGCATGAGAGAAGAAAGCTTTGAAAAACTAGGGCAGATACTCACTTTGGGAACTGCTGTGAGTGTTCCTTAGTTGATGTCTCAACAACAGGCAGGGATCTAGCAGGGAAGATCTGTAGAAGGGCCAGAACAGAAGCCATTCCTGTCCAGAACAATTATTCCAGAGGGAAGTATGTCATCATGTGGCTTGAGTGCTGCAGACACCTACTGTGTTCCTGAGTACAGCACCATGCTTGGGCAGCAACCCAGCACAGCTCAGGGGGAGTGAGAGAGGACTTCTCATTAGGCCAGCAAGGCACTTCTCATCCAGATCACACCCAGAGACTGCAAGAGGCAGAAACTAGGCTATTGGGAGACTGGGAACAGAGGTAGATGCATGTATCATTCATGTCCCTGTCAGGTTTTGTTATGCTGTGGGATAGATAAACACTGTGCTGTACAGTGAGTATTCAGAGAAATGTATAGCCTGTGTATATAAAGAGCAAGCACAAGGCACAGCAAGGCTTGCAGCAAGATTACAAACCCAAACCCATCACTAGTATTTTCTCTGTCTTCCTCTGCAGTGTCTGTGCAGCAGTTGTTTTTGTCCAACTCCAGTGTTAAAATATCATGTACTGCAACATCAGGAAAGGGACAGAAAACCTGCAGGTCACATAACTGGGAAGAATCCTAGGTCTCTGCGTTTCTCTCATCATCTTGACATCTCTTGAATCTTGGTGGCTTGTAGGAATGTCTGGGGCTAAAGAGACATATGGGTGCCACTGTGTCTCGTGGATTCTGAACTGCAACTTACACAGCAGAACAGATCTCCGAGGAGAAAAGTTTATCCTGCTGAAGTGGATTTTTCAGTTTAGGCCGAGCACCAGTTGACTGTACCATAATTTAATGTTTTAAATGAACTAGTTTGAATATATTTGTACTTTGCTGTTGTAACCACCTGGGAGGATAATTTGGGAAGATAGCAGTGTATCACAATTCTGTAATTCTGTCTCATTTTTACTCAATTTAGGTAAATGCTTATCTAATTCTTCTGAATATCATAAGTATTTGAAAATGCTGAGTGGCACATGAAAACACTTTTTAAGGCTCAATTACAGATAAGACTTTCACCTCATTTAAAGATCAAAATTTAAACATATAATTAATCTTAAATTAAATTTGCTGAGTATGGTTGGCTGGATAGGTATCTAAATGACTTTAAAGATTCGGGTGATTAATTCCTTCAGATGCTACAGCATAAATCATGTGCTTCTCTGCTTCTGTTTAAGGTGGGAGGCAAGCTTAATACCACAGGCATTGTTTCAAGATGAGCAGCAGAAATGCAACCTACAAGCTCTCTGGATGGGAATGCCAGGGAGCATCAAATGTAGACAAAACACTTTGATCTTGTCACATTGAAGATTAGTAATGCAAGCCACTTCCCAAAGTAATAATGTGATATCAAACCTGGCATAACAAAAAGAGTAAAATAGGTTTGGAGACAAGGAATTCACAGGAAATTGAGTCCTGCAGATTTTCAGAAATTATTTCTGTCCAAGATATCCTGAAAGAAAGGTAATGTCGTATGAAATTTCTGGACCCAAAAGTCAATGCTGAGATGACTACTGATTGTGCTGGGCTCTGTTTGAGAACATGGGTACAGTATTAGCTCAAAATAATAAAAAAATATGCTTAGAAGCTTATGCACATTAACTGCAATAGTTAAAGGACAAACATAATAATAGTAGAAGGAAAACAAGAAAATAATTCCAAAATTTCCTAAACACTTCCTCTGAAATATCACATTTTGTTTTGAAAAGTCATCTTTTTCTGAATACACTACAATGCTGAATAGCAATAAGAAATTAAACACAGAAACATAAATGGGAAGTCAGTGCTAGATTATAAATCACGTCAGGATTTGTAGGTAACAGTCACAACTCCATCAGTACTGTAAAGTTAAATGTTTATTTAAGATTCTAAGTTAAGGCTAAAAAAAAAAAAAAAGCATGACAAAATCCAATCAAACAATTTTGCTAAAGAATATTTATTAAAAAACCAAAATGTCAGGGTAAGTGGTTTAGCTTCAGAGAGACTCTCTCTTTTCATACTAGTTTTCTTGCTTCTGTAAGATTAATACATTGCTAGCACATATTACTTTTCCAGACCCAGGTGGATTACTGGTGTGCTTTCTTAAGACTTATTTGTGTTGTATGTTCTCATAAAGCTTAAGTGAAATTTAGTGATGGAGTCTGCAGACAAATCTATAAATTGTTGTCCACTGCTGATGTTCTTTGAACTATGACCTTAATAATAGCCAGATACAACAATTATAATTGCTCTTTATATTAGCTCTTCTGTTCTTATTTTGCACCTACGGCACTGCTAGGCCTTCCATGTCATCAGGAAATTGAGGAAGAAATGCACATTGGAGTCAATTAGAACTTTTTGGCACAGGTTTCTACAACAGACGTACCTCTTAAACTGAGACTTGCGTTATTTTTCAGGCAAAGGAATACTGAACAGAAAGGAAATAATAATTGAATCTCTGTAGAACAGACAGGGATACTTAGTGAGAGGTGAGAATAAGTCAAAAGGTCACTGAGAAGTGAAATGGGATAGAAAACAAAAAAAGAAGTTTGGAAACAATTGCAGTACATTAGCAGAGGGAGTTGGTTAGCACCAATGCCCAGTCCCTCAGTAACTGTGAAGTTTACAGGAAATCTCGAAGAATTCATTCCTTCAACTATGTGCTGGGTAATCTTGGTGGTTTATTTTCCAAGACAAACGTTGTGAATAACAATGACATTTTAAGGCCCATCTGGTCAAAAGATAAAAAAGATGTGTTATGTTTTGTTAGTGTATACTAAGCTATTCAGAGAAGGCATGCATTGTTACTGCTCTATGCTTACATACTTATTCCTCGTTATGGTTATGGGCAAGAATTTTCTGGGAAATACAACTTTTTGCCACACTTTAAATTTACTCAGAACTGAGTAGCAGACATCCCAGAACAGATGCATATGCAACTCTGCTAGTAACTTTCCTCTATTTTAACAACCTATAATATCAGTGCATAAATTTGATTCTCATTTACTAACTACTCAGTTTCTATAATGACCTCTAATAAAGGTCTGATAAATGACTTTTGGACACTGAAGTAGGCTATACAAACTGGATTTTCCTTATAAGCACTAACATTGGCCTCTTTGAGGAATGACAAAATATTTTTGAAGTAGAACTGTCATAAACATTTGAGAAAGACTGTGCTTTTTATTGCCAAGGAAAATAAATTTTTCTGTGTCCATGATTTCTAATTTTTCTATAAAATTTCATACTTATCAGAGCTCTATTTGAATTGCAATTTGCTAAACTTCTTCATAATCATTTTTTATTAATATTATTTAATGACATTTTTGTTTAGTAATCATCCAGTAAAAATTCACTTTCAGATTTCAATTGTAAGGTAGGCATATATATTTTAAGATAAATGTGTATGGTTTTATTTTCATGCATTTAATTTCCATGATAATAGCCTCATCCCACTATGTTTTAATAAAGAACTATGTTATGGGTTTTTTTTTAACAATAGGATATTAGTTTTGAATCTAAATAAATCATTGTTTACAATATGTAAGTAACACCTGTTGACAAAGTTGCCATCATTATTTTTGTTGATGAATCTAAGATTTGTAATTATTATTAAAATCACACAAATTTTAACAAGCTATAGCTAAATCCTAATTCTTGCAAAATGACTACCTGCCACAATTTAACCTTAGTTTTACTACTAATAGTTACAGAATCTGTGATATGCAATGACTTGTTAATTGCCACTGCTTCTTTCTTCCTTGAACACTTCAACATTTTCTTTTCCTGGATTTTGATCTAACATAGAATGATAGTTTCATAGCACAATTTGAAGCCGCTATTCATTTTTTAGGTCATTGACATAGTGTCTTTCCGTATTTTCAAGTACTGGATAATACTATCAGTTCCGTGAACATTGTGATACTTATGCATTTGTATATCTTAGACATTAGGAAAAAAAAATTCACTGAAAGGGTTGTCAGGCATTGCAACAGCCTTCCCAGGGAGGTGGTTGAGTCACCATCCCTGTCGATGTATAAAAGCTGTATAGATGTGGTGTGTGGGGCTATGGCTTAGTGGTGGATTTGGTAGAGTAGGGTCAATGGTTGGACTTGATGATCTTAAAGATCTTTTCCAACATAGATATTTCTATGATTCAGTGATTCTATTCTGGTACGGTGTTGCCACAGGAAGATATTTTTTTCCTCTCTCTGTCATTTATATTTATAAAGAATGACCTGTGTCCAGTTTCGGATGTCATTGCTGTATCTTGACTTGCTTTCATCAAGGCATCCTGAATGGATAAACCAATATCAGGTTCTTTACAAACACCAAATTTTTACATCATTAGAATAAGTCTAACAAAGCTGAAATTTATGCTGAGCACACCAACAACCAGCTTCCTTTTAATGAAAATGAGATCTGAGATTTCAATACAGTGAAAAATTAGATCTTGACAGCCCTGTAGTGTACTATGAATACAACAGCAATGCATTTACCAAGGTGTACCTTCTCACTTCTGAGAACAAAGTTAAATATTTAAAAATGTATTAATCAAAATGTTTCTTTGTAAATGCCTTTTAACCCATGGATTATTTCAAAACTCTTCAGTACAATAATTAGTGTCAGTATTTCCTATTTTTAGTCTCTCCAGAAATCTTATTTTTGAAGTTTGGTGAAGTGCCTTCAGCCAGGATGGCCTTGAAACCTTTTTATGACAGAGTGTTAGTTACACACAGGTCAGTCTCTGACTGTGCGAATTCTGAAATCATGAAGTGCCTCCAAGGTTGTCAGCAGTGTGATTGCCATAGGAGGAATGGTGTGCATTCAGATTATCCTAACCTGGAGAAACAAGGCAGATAATACCTCAAAACCTTCTTTGGCTTTCTTTTTTTTTTTTTTTTTTGTGATCCTAAGGAGGTGTAAACATTCATACAAATATCAATAATACATTTTTTTAAATTATTTTCTTTTTACCTACAAACATACAGAAGACAAAGCAAACAGAGAGAAAATGTTAACTAAATATTTTTCCAGCCTCAGAAAAGGTGAATAATATTTTGTGCATATTTCATATTCCTTCATATTGCAATCAAATACATTCACTCTTTTATTTTTTTCTTTTAAATAGGAGATGTTATTTTTTATCTGTTTCTTCACTTCTGAAATGTACTTTTTTGAGACTTTGACACTATATTTGTTTGTCATCTTTTGAGCTGTGACTAACTGTTTTATGGCATTCTCTGCTGCCTAATGCAATATTATAGAGATTCTCTTTAGACTAATTCAAAACAGCTTTGCAGAACATCAAGGTCTGAAAAGCATGTGTCATACAACACTTCATTTGAACATTATTAAACATTAATTTTAATTTAATTAAAATTTACTGATAAGTGTCGGTTTGTGTTGGTGTACTGCCTTGAAGGAAATAATAAATATTTTTGAAAAATTTGTCACAACCAGCAGGATAACTTGTTCATTACATGTAATTCCAAAAAGATGTGTTTTAATGAAAGCATGTGCCTTATTCCTTTCACCTACTAAAATACCATGTTTGAGTATGCAATAGATTATAAATTAGAAAATTCATATTGTTTTGAAGAAATAGAAGAGTCATGGTTGAAATTCTG
Source organism: Actenoides lindsayi (assembly GCA_025331215.1). Lineage (NCBI taxonomy): Eukaryota > Metazoa > Chordata > Aves > Coraciiformes > Alcedinidae > Actenoides > Actenoides lindsayi. Next base: position 82,538 of record WTSP01014840.1, on the reverse strand, counting down.
GGATAATTTATGCCAGCAAGAAATCATCCTCTGACTTTGACAGAGTGGGTCATATAGTTGATAGAACAGATGGATAATTTATCATATGTGCTTTTTTCAGGTGTCTATTGATGTGAAATAAGTCCTAAGAAGACTTCAAATGGACTTTATTTTTTTTCCCTAGAAAAGGACCCTGATATGAATTAGCTTCCTGGGCACCACCACTTTGAATAGAAGCAGCATCAATGATAGCTGTTAAAGATATTGCATTAATTAACGTATTGCAAATCTGGAAAGAACCTGTGAGCATGTCAAAGAAAAAGAAAGAACTGTAGTGTTTTTCTGACAATAATACAATGCTTAAAAATTGAATTTAATTTATATATAAGATATTGCTTTAAAATGTGAAATTGAACTCTTTCATATTTTTACAGAGAAAAAATGCCTTCAAATAAGTTGAAACTGAATGACATGTTCCAAATACTTCATCTCAAGGACTTGAGGTAGGAGCAGAAAATAGTAAGACACTGTACTTTAAATAAAGACAGCAAGTGAGAAGCTATTTAAAAAAGAATGTATCAAACCAAGATATCATTATATACAGTGACTGCAATTCCATATTGCTTGAATTTTTATTTTGTTTTCTAATTTCCATATCTAAATTGCAGGGTTATTTTAACGAACTTTTATTTTAGTGTTGTGAACATCAGAACCAAGTATTTGTTATTATCTAGATAATTTTAATCATAGAATTTAATATACTGCTAATAGTAAGTTTCTAAAAATGTTGCTATTATAGTTGTGCTGGAATCAAGACAGGGATTCATATGCTTCTTCCTGATTCTCTTTTTCACAGGTTATCTTAAAATGAGAAGACTTTGTTTTTGTACTTGAATGCTTATTACACAGAATTTCTAGGTCTAAATGAAATTTCTGAAGCTGATTAGTAGAAACAGAGCTGTACGATCTCACTAGTCACTTCTGGAAGGCTAAGGTGCAGAATTTACTGTCTCTGAGAGGGTAATTTGAAAGATCACTTGAGACCTTTACTGATGTCTGAAGACAGTCTTCCATGTTTATCACCAGTTACAAGGACTGGAGAAAATATTAGCACAGATTCTCCCATCTGCTTTTTCCGATTTGAACTGCAAAAACAATTCACGGTTGTGGTGTATCAGAGTTTTATAGTTTATTGCATAACCCCAAACTTCTTTGTTTCACACATTTCCCACTGGATCATTAATTTTCCAGGCAAGGAAACTCTCTACGTCACTGTCTCACACTCAAGGTCAGGGAGTGTGGACTTCATAGGCTAAATGTAGCTCATGCTGAGGAGTGTAGTTCACACTCCACACAGCCAGCAAAGGCAGTCACAGCAGAGCCAAGAGAGTCTATAGATCCCATAATATTTCCATGTTCAGTGGTTATGTTAGGGACAAAAAATAGTTCTTTAACTCCTTTCCAACATGAGTTTTCAAACTTGCCTGGTACAAGGATCAAAGACACACAACAGGCAACACCCTGGCCTGCTGAGTTCTATGCAATGTTGCAGTAAAGAGCTGCAGGTCCACTGAGGAAGAGAAGAGACTCCTTGCTCTTGGCACAGCACCAAATTCTTGGACTTTAATACTTGTAAACATTTCCATTAACAGCCGTGCTCTCTGACCTCTGCTAATAAATCAGTGTCAGTCTTTGCCCTGCAAAATCATTATTGCTTGCATATATATATCCCCCTCCAAATGACTGCTAGGTGAACCAATATATACACAACCATGGGAATTCTTTTGAATTTTGACAGCAAAACCCAGACTTTTGCTATTATATCCTGTTAGTACTCATGACTGAAAAATTGCTTTCAATGACAAGAAGGGTCTTCCCTGTACTGATAATAGTAACCATTCACTTTATTTAACTATTTTTATTATTACATGAGTTTTCCATTTTTGTCAAGTGAGATTTCTATTCTGAGTCCTTAAATATATTCCACACTTAGGTTATATAGCTCCCTAGGGACTGAACTCATATACAAAAGTGGCACTGACTGCACCATCCAGGGTCTTTCTCATTTTAACTGTATCCCACGAGTGCTGATGTCGTGTCAGGATTTTCACAGTTAGGTCAATTACCGTCTATTTATAACTGAGTGGCAAAAATTCTTTGAAGGTTCAGAACTGAAAGAAGAGCCTCAGCGTAGAGCTAACTGTGAGAATTGTCAATAAAATAATACAACATCTTAAACTGTTTTGAGGGAATGTACAGTGTATGTTTATGTGTGTAATTTGCAATTACAACCATTTTCTTATGTAGCTTTGTACTTGAAATGGGATCATAGAATCACAGAATCATAGAAGTATTAAGGTTGTAAACTGCCTTCAAGATCATCAAATCCATCTCTCTAATAAATATTATCAGGACCACTAAACCATGTCCTGTAATGACACATCTAGATGGTTTTTGAACACCTCCAGGGATGGTGATTCCACCACCTCCCTGGGCAGCCTGTTCCAATGCCTCACCACCCGCTCTGCAAAAAAATTTTTCCTAATATCCGAACTATATCTCCCCTGGAACAACTTAAATATATTTCTTCTTGTCCTACAACTCACCTGGGAGAAGAGACCATCACCCACCTCACTACAACCTCCCTTCAGGTAGTCATAGAGAGCACTAAGGTCTCCTCTCAGCCTACTCTTCTCCAGACTAAACAACCCCAGGTCACTCAGCAGCTCCTCATAAGACATGATGCAGAATAATGGCCTAGCTTGCTGGCATAGTTTGCCCTGAGACAAAAATACAGATAATTTAGTGTGCTTTGTGAGAAAATTTGAGATGTTTACAACCATGAGATTCTTGTGACATCCCTAGAGATGGAGATCTGCTAAGCTGGCAGTCAAACATCTGAAGGAGGGAGTCTTGTGAAGATAAGACGGCCCTGTTTCAGCTAAACCAACAGGTGCAAAAAAAACCTGAAGGTCAGAATGTCTGAGTGCAGACCTTTGCCTAATTAATGGCAAAATTAATATTAAATTTTATACCCCTGAGTATGATAATGAGCCTAAAGGAATGCATGCTAAACATAAATCACTATGTTACTCAACTATCCGCCCAAATCATGCTAAACATCACCTAGAAGGCAGGGCCAGACAGAATTGGTTATAAAAAAAACACAAAGGGATTACACCTCTTGGTGCAGGGTGAGGACAGGGGGAGAGAAGATGGAAAAGTCCAGCAGAGATGGTCAATGAGCTGTGCTCTTCTTCCTCCATCCAAGACAGGGATGTCTTCTTGGTATGAATTGTGGCTTCAATATTGAGTATACCTTTTATTTCTATAATTTATCAGTTGCTATAACTCAACCCTGCACTTCTGATGGCGTCAGATGTTACCGGGAAATTCTTTACTTGAGCTTGATCATCCTTTTACAGTCAGTGCTTTTATCAACCTCAATTCTGAACCTCTCTGTTGCATTAGTAAACCAAACCTGTCTGTTTAACTTTTAAACTGTCTCAGTCCTTAAACAGGGGAATACCATTTCAGCGGGAGCCCCATAGCTGGGGTCTGAGATAGACACAAGTGTGTTGGTTGCAAGACCCTCAGCCAGGGCTCTGAGACAGGACTCTCAGAAATACTTTAGACTTTGCATAACTGCTCAGAGAAACCCTTGGACTTTGGCAGGAAAACATCTCACTTCTACCTTTAACACAGCAGATGTATGTTTTGAAGTTTATGGATTTTTACAAGGTAAAACTATAGTTTAGGATTTTGTGTATTTTAGTTGTGTATTTAAATATTCTGTGTACATCTGGAGTCTTGACTTTGAGTGACCTAAGTGAATGAAGCTGGACTCACAGAAATTTGGACAACTTCTGAAAGGCTTTTTCTAAACATTTGTTTATATGAAATGAAAAGATTCAACTTCCTCAAGAGAACATAAACTTCAACAGAAATTATGTGGTCCAGAGGAAGGCCCTCAATGTGGTAAGGCTGGACCACTTCCCCTGTGAAGAAAGGCTGGGAGAACTGGACTGGATCATCCTAAGGAAGGGACAGCTTTGGGGTTCCTAACAGCTCCGCCCCCACCCCTGGCACCTACCAAGGGATCATTGAGGAGACAGAGACAGTTTCTTCCCAGTGGTGCAGGGCAGGAGGGTGGGACACAACAGGTATTATTTCTAACAGGTTCTTATTAACTATAAGGAGAAACTGTTTCCCCATGAGAAACGTGTGTTAATGGAGCACATTGCCCCAAAAGGCGGTGCCATCTCCATCCTTGGAGAGTTTCATGCCCTGACTAGAAGAAGCCCTGAGCAATTTGGTCTAACCTCAGAACTGGCCCTGCCTTGGGCATGGGAGTTAGACTAGAGACTTCCTGAGGTCCCTTCCAACTTGAATGGTTCTGTGATCCTTTGTGATCTTTCAAGATGACCAATGAATTTGTCTGTGAATAATTATTTGGTAACTGCTGAAAATCAAATCTTGTTTTCATCAGGTTCTTTTTTTATTTTTTTTTTTAAATGAATGAATTTAATTAAGAGAAAATGTAATGCTTTCTCTGTGAACATTTCCTCAAACTACATCAGAAAACTTGAGGTGAAATAAAGAACATGAAGTGAAAACTTAAAAAGAAAATTGAGGTGTCAGAAAAAAAATAAATTATAATCATACATAACATATCGTTTTCTGGATGGTAACCTATTATTTTATCTTCCAGTAATAATAGACAAGACCTTTAAATGAAATAAATGATTGCTGTGCTATTTGACTTCATAGAACTATGCAAATTTATATGGGCAGAAGGTTAGCTGAGATTTATCAAGGGCACTTAGCTGTGACTAGTTTAGCACTAAAAAAAAGCAGAATGAAAAAACATATCAAAAAATCCATTATGTGATACTTCAATGTCTCAAATATATCCAAACATCTTCTGATAAAAATAGTAAAAACCACTATTCTGATAACTTTTTCTAGATTTTTCCCACATCTTTTTTTCTTAACTTACATTTCTGATAGAATATCTGTACATTGATTCAGAAACTGCATCTTTTCTTAATTATGTGTCTGTCATTTCTACGAAGTCTGTTTTAGGACCAAAACCATTTTGACTGAAAGGTGCTATACAGAAACAAAATGTGAATACACTTGAATACTCATCACCTCTAAAATTCAATTTTGACCCCACTAAAGTGAATGGCCAAACAGAAGTTGAACCAACTCAGGCCACCGTGGGCCTCACATACTGTGGGGCTATGTATCACTTGGTCTAAGAAATGAAATGCAGCGATGGCTTGTGGCAGCCTTGTGATATGTTTATTTCTTTTGTCAGTCCTCTGTTATGAAATTTGTGTTTCTGTCCTGAGGAACAGACCACACTTCTAATAACTTGGGATTTCTTGGCACACCCTCGACTTATTTGATTATCAATACTATGCCTAAAGCTAAAGAGTTCAGAGGGAAGAGCACAGTGTTCTCTTACAATGGAAGGATAGGTAACAAATGAAATAACTTTATTTGTAGATTTAATAAGGATCAATGTCTAAAGGTACAGAGATTTATCACTTCAGTCTAGATTATAGGGATGTAAAAGTTTAGGTGTGTGTGGGTCTGTGTCTCTAACACGTATACAAATAAATATAAATATTTTTAAAGTGTTTTACAAATTTTGTGTGAATTACCTAGACATAGTGAAATATTTAACATTTGTTTTTCATTTACTTCTTAGATACAATTTAAAACATTTTAGTAGCTTTTGAATTGCATGATAAAAGACTGTGCCCCAGCTATAGACCACTGAAATGAGAACCAGAACTTTGTGGGGATATTTTTTTCTCTCTATTTGCATTACTTTCCCTTGGTTATCTATCTGGTATTAATAACACCTTATAAGTTTTGCAGTCAGGGAAAAACGCCTAATATAAACACTGTAAGTAATGCAATGAACACAGTGTCCCAGTTACTGCTACTTGGTTTGACTTCATAGCCCAAGCAGAGCTGTGCTTGCTATCATTTGACATCCATCTAATAATGGCTAAAGTGGTTATTAGGAAAAGGAAGCATAAAGCAGAGTAGTTTAATTCTTTCAGAGTTTGAGATATGCTAGCTGCTACCAGGCAAAATACTAAATCAATGTCAATCCTCATAGTATGCCGTGATAGCCAGCTCTTAACATTTCTTCTGTTCCCCTTATTTAAGGGCTTATACATAGATACCGAGGAGAGGGAACTTTTCCCAAACACAAGGACAGGCTCACAGGTCCTGATCCCTAAGGGTAATGCGCATGAAATTAGCAACAACGATGCCTGTGATTTCAATGGACATCAGATCAAGTTTAGGATAAATTTTAGATTTATTCCTCATTCCATTTTATACTAACACCAACAGGGAAGAAAACATTCTCATATAGGACAGCAAACTTGATAACTTTTTTCCTTCCCTTTTTTTTTTTGTTCTAATTGTGATGTTTTCTTAAACAAAGCAATTTGTGACATCTCATAATGACAATGTTGGTCAAAATTACTTTTTCCAAATATTTTGGATGTGACACTGTTACCAAGTTATTATGGTAAACCACTTCCCTTAAGAAATCTGTCCTGGCTGTCCTATGACTTATATCCTTGTTCAGGGACAGTGTTTTAAGTGAACTTGGACTCTGACCAAGGTTGTGGTCTTCAGACTCTTCTGTAGAACTAGGCCTGTTGCTACCTAAGCATTTTAATATGCCCCTGTCTGTGAAATCTAATGAGGTAGTCATAACCACTAATGCCTATGTCTTTCCAACCTCCCAGGAAGGAAGAAAGCTCCCTCAAGGTTTTGCATAGCCAGCATTACAAAGTAACCATTTCTTAATTTATCTTTTTTAAGGAAGCAGGGTGAAACTCTCATGGGCAGTACAAATAACTAAATTTCTTACTTTAGGAGAGATTACCAAGAAACATTTTTTGCCACCGCTGTTTGTCATTCTGCTAACATGAACAGCAAGAAGACATAATTAATGAATCATCAAAGGGTAATACAAATAGTCTGTATATGCTTTTCTTACATCCTGCTGAAACCAGGACAGTTGCAACTTATGCAACAAATAAACATTCATTCTCTCCTGTAAGAGCCTCAGGCTCTCTGTTCACAGCACTGTTTATAGCACTGCTGATGGGACATTGGATGACTGAAGAAATTTAAAACTACCCAAAAATGTCCCACTCTGAGAACACTTGGAATAAAGACTGACCCCCCAAAATAAGTTGTTTTATACTATCAGAAACACAGAGTGAAATGGTATTGTAAAGGACAGTTTTTCATAGTGGCTAAGGACCTAGGTGATTTGCATCTTTGTTACCAGTTCTGATTTTGTGGAAGTTTATTTATTACTTCTCAGAAATTTTCCATAGAGGAATAGGGATGTTTGACAACCATAATTCTTGATCAGCGATCTTACATTTGATGTTTTTGGCCACATAAGGTGGCATTTATCTCACCTAAATCTGAGTCTAAATTTGAATCAGTCATCAAAGAAACCTGCTACAGAGGGAAGCTCTTGGGAGACAATTTAAGGGACCTCAGTGTTTTCTTCAGTGTTTTTGGTTTTATATATATTTTAGAGTGAGCATGGTTTAGATGAATTTTTTTTTTTTCTTCTGCATATTTTGAAAGAGTCTTGAAGAGACTAGCTTAGACTCAGATGATTAGATGAGTATCATCAACACTGGCCCTTCAGGGGAAAACAAAACATTCATAGATTTTTCCATAGGGAAGTTTATCAGATAGTAATATTTTTGTGTCTGAAACATGGAAGTGTTGATTTCTGCCTTTTTGTGATAGGCTTGTTAATGTCTCAAAGCACTGTAGGCTGTCTCAGAGTATTGCAGAATAATACAGAGCGGTACAATTTGCTACAGAGTTACATATAGTTGCCATTTGGAGTCTGGTCTTAAACGCAGAGTAGATTTTATATTGTGTACTGATGAGTACTTTGTGTCATTCCCAGTGTATGTACAAACAAAATCTTGCTGTCTTCTTTTTGGTGGTGACATTTAAATAGCTTGAAAACTGCTCACCTGTTTTGATATTAAAACTTTCAAATATCTATTATAAGGGTGTGAACATGTGCGAAGTACTTCCTGTAACATGCTGAGAATCACCTGCTATAAATATGAATTTGTATTTTTCCATGTGGATGGAACTATAAACATATTTCATTCCATTTTTTTTTTTTTTTTAAGATTAAAAAGACCAAAAACTTATTTCAATAAGAAGTGAAATTTGCATGATACTTCCAACCAAAATATGGTTTGTTTGTCCTTTTAAGAAACCACTGAATAAGCACATTTTGTCTTTTGCTTTACTGATTGAATTATTTTTTTCATGGTCTTTTTAGCTCATTCCCAGATTGCATCAGCTTCAGAACATAGCTCTAATGAAATACAGTATTGTGAAAGTGTTCTCCATAGCTCTCTGTAATACATTTCCTAAATAAATACAAATTAAAATCATAAGAGTAGACTGTGCATCAAAAGCCTTCTTTCTCAGTTCTTGGCATCTGTGGGACTTGGCCAGTATTTTGTTTTGCCAGTCAAACCAAGTAAGAGTTGGTATAATGATCCTACTCAGTACGACCAACATCTTTTATGTATCCTTGGAGGTTTTTCTCATTGCTTATGACTTGCAGTTGAACAGGGAAGAATTTTACTCTTTGCAGCCCTCAGACAGTGTGCAACACAGTGCTTGGATGAATAGTTGTCTTTAATAAAAAAGATCAGTGCAATTTTATCTTCATATTCATATCTCCCACATGAAAGCAAAAGCTCACACTGTAACTTAATGCTGTTTCTGAGCATAGGAATTCCTTTCAGTGATCAAAGGATTTATCCTAGTTATTCTTCCCTACAAACACAATTTATTGATGGGAAGGTTAAGGCTATATTTTGTCCTGCTGTCATCATGTAAAACCTTAATTTACATTGCAGGAATTCAATGGGAAGCTATATAGTAGTATGTAGACCATGCATTATAAACATCCAAATTAATGCTATTCCCCAGCTTTTTATAGAACTTTAATAGCTAAGTGATAACCATTTTGTTTAAGCAGCCCAATGAAGTGCAAGCAGATATCATTAGTTAACTCAAATCACAGCAACTTTATCCCTACTTCCTTCCCTTCCCACCCCCCACCCACCCCTCCCAGTATAATTTCTCCCTGTTCTTGAAAATAATAGACCAAAACTTGCTTCAATTGCTGACTGTGGCGGTGCATTACACATTTCAGCTATGCACATGGCTGGGGGACTCAGTACCACATGCCTTCCTGAGACAAGGCAAACTCTTGCTCATCTTGCTGTAATGTCCTGATGGGCCAAATTTTGCTATTCTGGAAACAAATTCAAGATTTCATTCACTGACACTGGCAGTGTTTAAGAACATGACAGGAGTTCATGGGGAAATTTCTATGAGGCATGAATACTGAGGAAGGAGACTGAAAGCAGTAAAATTTCAGTAAAGGAGGACAGAAATGGAGTTAATATGTGGAGCAAGGGACAAGGCAAGAAATAGATTCTTTCTGGAACTATTTATTCTGAATCTGGCTTAATTTGAGAATCATGAGGATAATTTTTATCAGCTCTGCAAATTACAGTTGGATTTGCGTTTAAATTAGGTTAACATGATGGCATTTAGGGGCATAATGCAGAAGCTGAAACTAAGTATGTGTAAGTTAACAGATGCTACAGTGTAAGGAAATGGAGTGCCCTGTGGTCTTTCAGAAGAGAATGTCCATAACAAGCTATCGCACCTGTCCTACTCTAGAGGCAAACAGTAAGAAAAAAAAAAAAAAAAAGGCTAAATAAATATGAAGGTCTGCCATTAGGTCAAAAAATGCTCAGAGCAGGATCAGTGTGTCAAATGTTGTCTGTGAATTCAAAAGGGACTAACTGGGTGTAAGCCGTTATAAGTGCTCAAACCTGTGTTCAAATCTGCCCTCTCAAAGACCAATGCTTAACTCTATGTGCTCAAACACAATTGGAAGTCTGTACAGTCCAGCTGCTATGCTGTTAAGGGCAGGGCAGGCAAAACCAGAATAGAATGAGATAGCTGGGGTGCAGAAAGACCTTTCATTAGAAATAGTAAGTTGTCCATGAACTGTACAAGGAGAATCAAGAAGTGTGCAAGGTGGGAATTGGTATAACTAATTTTTAAGATAGGCCTAGTCAAGAAATTAATTCTGAACAGAGAACAGGGAATTAAATGGAGGACTCTGGTTTTTAAATTATTAAAACCAAATAGAGTTTGATACTGTTATGAGGAGCAACTGGTGATGGATGTTGTTGAGTAAAACAGACAACTTCACAAGCAATAGCTTCTTAAACATGCATCGATCAATGTACCTGTTGAGAAAGAAAAGGTCTTGCTCAAGTGAAGACAGCTCCAAGGGGGTTGGATGTTATATTTTCTATGGACTTGACTCAGGAGTACAGTTAAATTAGATGAGTAGATAAATCTAGTCTGGTGAAATAACAGCATGCAACTTTACACATAACGCAGTGCTCGAGCAAGTGACCTGGCATCAAATGTACCCTTGCACTGGAGGGTTGGGAGTTCAGTCCCCAGCTGGAGTTAAGGCTCAGCCTTGCCCCCTGACATGAATTTAACTGAAATCTGTTCTGTCTTCAAGGGGCTCAAAAAGTCTTGTCAGTTTGAGTAAATAATGGAAGATCAAAGCCAGCTACCTTTCTGTACTGAGGTTGCAAGGAAAGACTGATCATCGTTCAGCATTATCTGACCTTTAGGATGGATTTTCATACACAGCCTGATATCACTTCAGATAAAAGGACATTTTAAATCCCTCCACTTAATAGCAAATTTGAACTTTAAAATACAAAGCAGTTTACAAGTATTTAATATAGAATTTAAATACATTCATACCTTTCTGTGATGCACAAACCAGTAACTGGGAAAATTCCTCCTTCCTCTCTTTCCTGGGCTTCTATTTATTTTTATTGCAGCTAACGTGGTATTTTTGTAATTTAAAGCTGTGTTCTGGAATACATTTTGTTTCATTAGCATCATACAGTAAAAATGTCTTTTTCCAACTTCTCTCTGAATCTTTGAAGCTAGATAAAACCTTTGAATTTTTGATCCACTGATAAAACATATTTTAATGGCTGGAGAGACAGAAAAATACTTAAGAAATTTGTAATTTCCCAGAAAGATTAAGAGACTTTGATATGCAATATTCCCACCCCAAATGCAGGAAAAAAAATCTGGACCTAGTCACAGAACAGTATTTCTTCTTTTTTTCCCCTTCTTTTCTCACACCAAGATTACTGCTAAAGCTCAGCAGTGCATCTGAAAATTCACATCTAATTTAGATGGATTCTACTGTTTCCTTTTTGTTTTTTCAAGAAGGCTTCTGGCTGAAGCACTCACGGGTACCTCTGGCATGCAAGCTATTCTGTTTACTGAATACAAGACAGCATTTCATCAATATAGTAAATGTTGAAATAGTGTTGGTCCTTTGGTCTTGCACAGCATAACAGAATTCACAGTGCAGTGGTTAATGCAATTCATTTAGGATAGCCTTGAGCCCTAATCTTATCTCCCAGGACAGTTCATATATTTTGAAATTTAGAAGTACACCTGCTTTGTAAGTTGGATAGCTAAGTGCATTAGGCTACATGTGTTTCTACCTTCTTTTCCATCAACATAATGAATCTTTCATTTGTTTCTGTGCAACACTTACAGACTCGAGAACTTTCTTGAGATGCCTTTCTTCCATCATCAGAAGAGGTGAAGAACTTGAATCAACACAAGCAGGTAATTTAGTGCATCTCTGCAGTTTCCCATAAGTAGTAGGAAGATTCTTTATCTGCAACATCAACTCCAGGTATGTTTTAGAAGTGTAAGCCCTGATCAGTTTAAATTAAACAGTATAGAGCTACCTTGCTGAAGTGATGACCAGGATGTGTATGACAAAGCAATAAAGCTACTTCCCAACTGCTCTGCAGAAAGGAGAAGGGCAGGAGGGAGCCTGGTCCTTTCTCAGGGACCAGTGTGCAAAACAGCGAACAGCAAGTTCTCAGCCTGGCCTCTTTCACTCCTGAGTACTTTGTCTGAGCATCCATAAGCTGTTTACATGCTCAGTGTTGATACACTTGAAGGCTTTAGTAATTACTTGACAATTCTACTACTATCTTGAAAATTGAAATGATTTTACTTTTTTTTACTCAGTGTGTCTTATTTAAAAGATTTTTCACTGCTTCCCAGCCAAGGGTCTTTCCAGGCTAGCTGAATCTCATATCTTTCCTTCAACACCTAGCTTATGACTCCATAGAGAACACTTCTTGGCTGACACATTTTGAATAGTTTCATGTGCAAGACCACATTCATGTGCAATATTGCTCAAAATCTCAACAATGTTTAATGAGCACTGTTAAATGAACTGGCCTATGTACACCCTGCTAGGGTTTTGGAGATAAGGAAAGCAAATAAGTGAAATAATATGGAAAATAAAATCTCCCAAGCACAGACAACAGAAGCCAGCTCCAATATATTCAATAGCCACAACACTTGGTTTCACACTGTATCTGCCCAGCATAAACCTTTGTTTATGAGCATTCCTATAGCACTTTAGGTTTTGTGAACTGGAGGTAGGTCTGCACAACATAAAATATTTTTTTTTCTTTTAATTATTTTTAAATTTTAAAACTTTCAGGTAACAGAAAAAAAATCTTAATATTTCATTAAAAAAAAGCACAAGAAAATACACACTTTAAACAAGGTGTAAGTTTCTCTACTGCAAAGTATCATAT